>JAMKCH010084955.1:0-106074 GCA_023653785.1 Ophioderma brevispina | reverse complement strand
TGAAAAAAACCACAAAGGTTATAGACCCGTCAAACAGTGTGGACAAGGTGGGAAACATGGCATACGGCGTGCGTGTTATTGTTGTTAAACGCCAGCATTTGCGGGTCTCACGACGTTTAAAGGGGGATGGCCCCGATTTAAGGATAAGAAGTTTAAGGTTGATAGATGGCCTCTCATCAAAATACCCCCATCTGTAAAGGTTTCGCGGCGATATTGCAATCGTATTGATGCGAGAGCTAAAAAACGTGATTTGTAACCCCTATAGAGTACTGTGTAATTGAGGGAGGTGAGGCAATGTGTACCAACTTGGCGTGGGAGGGGAATTGTAACGCGGAGAAACAAGTGTGACACAGGATGCGAAGAGCCACATTACAGAGTCACGGTTACAAATGGGGAAAAGAAACATAACTATAGGCCCCTGAGTAAATGTAAGGCCTGTTTACGGTATAGGAAAACAATGCACTGGACAGGAGTAATAAAAATTATGGCACTGTGAAAAAACAAAACAAACAGGGAAAATACCAAGAAATTAAGTTGAACTGTGGCCGAGCAAAGTACGCTAGCTATAAATTGCAATGTCACAAAGCACAGATAAAAAACCTGGTAAAAGGGGACGGGGACAATACAGACAAAAGGGGACCGACGTGCGAAAGATAAAAATGTTCTTTATCAAGGAAAAAAAATACACAATAATATAAACTAGTAACTACAGAGCATAAAAACAATTGCTACAAACGATCATGGATAGCCATATTGCAAAAAGTGCAAGAAAAAAAAAGGGTAGAAGGCCCAAATAGAACTGTGATTATTACTACTTTGTATAATACAGTTCTATGTTGTTGCCTAGCTACCCTTTTTTTTTATTGAACTTTTTGAAATATGGCTTATCAGGATCGTTTTGTAGCAATGTTTATGCTCTGTAGTTAATAGTTTATATTATTGGTATTTTTTTCCTTGATAAAGAAAGTTTATCTGTTCGAAACGTCGGTCCCATTTTGTCTGTATTGTCCCCGTCCCCTTTTACCAGTTTGTAATCGGTCTGTGGAAAATTTGCAATTTATGGCTATCGTACTTGGCTCTGCCACAGTTCAAATTAATTTCTGGTAACTTCCCTGTTTGTTTGTTTTCACAGTTGCACAGAATTTTATTACTCCTGTCCAGTGCATTGTTCCCATACCGTACCGGCCTTACATTTACATACAGGCCTATAGTATGTTTCTTTCCCCCCATTTGTACACCGTGACTCTGTAATTTTTGGCTCTCGCATACTGTGTCACTCTTGTTTCTCCGCGTTACCTTCCCTCCCCACGCCAAGTTGGTACACCTTGCCTCACCTCCCTCATTTTCGCTTATTCCAAGGTAACCTCTTGTATCAATTTGATCCTTGTCGTGTTTTTGTACCTGCATACCGTTGGACTCACCATTACTCTCTTCAATAACGGTGTAATATTAAGATTGGGTCACCAAATGGGGACATTTTCGCTCATAACTCCAAACCAACATCATTTGGCTCTAAGATTTCACAGGGTAAATGAGAAAAATAGTAGCTTTCTTCTGATACCACAATGTTGACCACTTCCGGAATTCTGGGCTTCTGGGGACAGGCATTAGCGATCGGGCCATGACTCTTTAAAATTCTAAATCTTTTCTGTTTACCCATAAGGAGCTGATTTTGTCGTACATCTTTCGGGTGAGGGGTTTTGTAATATAAAAGCCTTACAACCATGCAAAATATCGATTTGAAAAATCTTGGGGTGCACTTTTTTCCGATGTCCAGTCTCTAAAATATTACACACAAAATATAGGTGTGAGGGTGTTTTTTCATAGACCTCCTTGCGACGTGCAGAAAAGAACTTAAAGGCAATATTGGCACATTTTTTTGAAGAGCGCCTAATTTTCAAAATTTGATATTTTTGCACAGTATACGTTGGTAATTGTCTAGGAAACTATACTATCGAACGAGAATGCTAAAAAATGTGTATTTATCACAAATAACGATTTTGTATTAGAATTGGGATCCCAGATTGGACGTAACGTCAGAGCGGAACTGCTACGTTTTGTCCGTCCATGATGAAATAGTGCCACCTCGAGAAAATAACCTCTAACTTGACGTGCCCGAACTATTTAAAACAACTAATGAGAGCGTGACACGTTAAATGGGCGTTATTTCCGGCGATTTCACATTGGAGGCCGTTTCCAGCAACCGTTGAATTATATCGGGATCCCGATAAGAATATTAAAGTACAAAATTCCTTGTTTGTGAGACCACGACTTTCGAGTTTAACCATTCACAGGTATGTTTACAAGCCAGTTACCAAACAAAACCGTTTGTAAAAATCTCCACAATTTTGAAAAATTGGGGGCGCCCTTCAAAAAAACTGTGCTAATATTGCTTAATCATGCATCCTAGTGGACACACACGGCTAGTCTTGCGATCAGTGTTTCTTTATAGAGAGAATTAACTCCTCCTGCACAACAATTCAATGTGGATGATGAACAGGATAAGTATGTTTCAGCGATGTTTCAGCCCAGTTTCAGTGTGAGTAGGGAAACCTGAAAAACATCGCAGTATACTCTCTAAATGTAAACGAGTGAAAATTTCACTCCCAAAAAAAGAGTGTTAGTGAAAACTCTTTGTCAACCAATCGAAAATGAGTGAAAAGAGTGAATTTCCATCAGAAAGAGTAACGTTCACTCCAAAAAGAGTGGAAATTACTCCACTCGTTTGAGGAGGGACGTTTGTTAAAGCGAAGGACAACACTTTTGAGGAGTGAAACGAAGGACACACGAAAGTGGTGGAAATTCACTCGTTTGGAGTGATTTTCTACTCTTTTTGAGTGGACATTCGCTCTTTCACTCATTTTCGAGTGTTTTACAAGAGTTTTTCAAGAGTTTCACTCTTTTGGGGTTGAAATTTTCACCGTTTACATTAGAGAGTATTATTAATATGGAAGAGTTTGATAGTGGTAGCGTTAACCAGAAGCTACAGTGTTGAGATAATGCTTCAATGCTTGGTAACAATGGATTTGAAATGGACAATAAACTTGTTTGTACCATCAATGCTGTGGAAATAAACTGTGATCAATCGATGCTGTTAACTGGAGCGCTGGACGAATTACCAAACAAGGGACTTGTTTGTTACTTCATGAATGGACTGTTGTAAACTTTTCTAGACTTAGACTGGTAAAAGTAGGTTGTCACAATGAAATAAGGGTGAACCCAAATATATGTTTGTTATGAACGGCACACACACACACCCTCACTCAACCTTAAAAGTTCACACCACACAACTTTGACTTTAATATCCACATAACCGGTACAAAGAGGTGTGGCATTAGTTTTTTTTTCCTGTTGACATGGCATTTAGTTAGATTTCTTGGCGTATGTGCTCCTTAGTAATAAAATGTTAGAAAGGTGTGTGATATGACCTGAAGGATGTTCTGTTAATGGCTAATTTCATTAATTAGTTCTAAGTTTTCAACTTTTGCGCTACCAGTCCTGTTAATCATTAAAACTATCCTATAATTACCCACTTCCAAGCAATTCTGCCAGTTCGCTACCCAATCAACCAAACATAGATATGGGTCTTCCGCGGCCCTACTTGCCCACGCACGCTGACTCGGCCATTCATGAGTGCGAAAAATAGCGGCACCCGGCTACACTTTTTACATCAAAAACGAAATACAACTCATCTCAAACTTTCGAAATTAGCAATTTTAGGTGGACTATATTTAGTTATTAGTTGGGGCTGGATTTAGCTGCGAACGCAGTCAAAAGCCTCAGGGCTGGTGTAGAAACCTTAACATTTTTGGGAATAATTCTATCCTACCTGTAGTTTTTGTATACCATGTGCCACAAGATATGCACCGACTGGAATTTGATTTTATGGTTCACTCCCACTGAAATGTCTTCTTCATGAAGGTATGGATTTATCATCGGAAATTAAAACAGTGTGTTAAAAAGTATAAACATGGGATATAATTGTCTCAACAGGTTTACGTTTTAAAAGAAATTAAAACAGTGTGTTAAAAAGTATAAACATGGGATATAAGAGTCTAACAGGTTTACGTTTTAGCTTAAGTGTATGTAACTAAAGCATGTATATTGAAAATATGGCACATTAGTGAAATACTAATAAAAACAATAACAATTTTATTTACATTTTGTATAAAGAATTATATATTACTAGTTACAAGTCATCTATTTCGTACATGATTTACGTTTGGTCATTGATGTTTTTAATTGTATAGTCTTGCTATGAACTATCAAACTTGCAAGGGGGAAAAGATTAGTCCGGTAGTCCACAAAAAGAAATTAGTCCTGGTTTAATTTTTAGTACAAAACTAAGTCCTATATGAAGACCTCTTTTGGTTGCCATTCTAAATAAGTTTTTCCTGCCCTAAAATATGACACCAAGGGGAGAGGAATACGCTCAAAGCTGAGAATTCCCCTATTTAAAGTGAACCCTTCCTTTTTTAACAACGGATATTTTAAAGGTGCGTGTTCCGATAGCATTTGGGTCGACTCGACGATTTACCCGGACGTAGTTATCAATTTTGAAATGAGGAAAGGCCGTATTTTTGACAATGTTGTCGTCATGAAAAATTTCAGCCTTCATATCCAGTTCTGTTCCAAGATAGGAACAAAAAAATATGCAGTTTAAGGGTAACCATCAATATTAGACAGTGTGAATAGGTGTTGCACGATGGCATCGGATATCGGGTTCTACGACCACAGTTAAGCCACATACATATACACATATACAATACCATATATACATACACCGTATCCATAACACACATATATATATAATATAATATAATATGGTCGAGGTTACTGCGTAGCACTGGTTTCATATAGGTATCAATTGGTATGGTTATGGAATGTAGCAGGCACAAAATATAGATGTAAAATAATAAAAAACAACGGCTTCGGGTCTAAAACCCTTCAACGGTGGGAAATAGCAACTGATACTACAAGAGACTCTGGCAAAAAACCTTGAAGAATTAAAACAAAACAATGTAAACAAAACGAATAGTGTGAAAACATATACCGTAATTATAGGTATTATTTAAGATGCGAACTTTGTTCTTCCAACGCTACTCCGAGTTTCACGTTTCATGATCATCAGGCGAATTATGCAAGATAATTATGATAAGGATAAGGACCCATAGCCTAATGCATTCGACAGGATAATCGAACGCGACCGTATGGGTCAGTGCCAGGCAGCACTAGAGCCGGAGGCTCGAGTGCTGCCTTCACTGACCCCATACAGTCAGTGCGATTATCCTGTCGAATGCACTGAGGCGTGGCTTATCCGTCATATACTACTTTGAGAAACACAATAGTATCAATCATTACATTTAACATTAAGTAATTAACGTAATTTATCCAAATTTGTGGGTAGTTTTTTTAAAATAAATAAAACACTCTATACTTAAAGAACAGAAAAAAGATAAAAAAAATAAAAAAGTGCCAAAAAGACCTTGACTCAATTCATTGTTATTATTTTTTTGTTTTGAAAATGATCTGGAGGTGCGAAAAAAATCAGACGCTCGAGCACGCTTAGAGTGCTCATCTTTCGCGCACCTCCCTGGCAGTTGGTTTTCAAACAAACCTTTAGTGATGAAAACGCGGTCAATGAAATTGAAAAAAGATAGACTTTTCGCACCAGGCCCTTATACTTTTTCCAAAACAAACCCATCATGACGATTGCATATAAATGCATATCAATTTTTCTTCTACCAATTCCAATGCCCAATGTGTTAGATGTTAAAGACCGACGCAGACATGTACAAAACTGACTGGTTTCTGCATTGAAAACGACGCTTTATTTGTGTATTTGGTTTTCCTTGAGTACACTTAATCTCAACGGGCCTACTATTATATAGCAACATGATATAGTCCATTTTCTCTACCTCCGTGCAGTGATGTCATTAACATTGACGCCGCTTGTACGCACGCGTCAATGTTAGCCATCTTTGTGCGCGAGTGTAAAAACGCCGTCGATTTAAGCCAGCGCGTACGGTTTACTGGTGCGCCCATCACATCTCGCGCTGAGTCACGGCACAGAGGTAGGGAAGTTTAGTATAGCAGCTAAACTTTTTTCTGAAAAGGCTTTCTAATTGACAAATTTATAAATAAGGAAGATCAACTTTATGTCAACGCTATCGTCCTTTGAGAGTAAAAAAGCTTGTTCCGTTAATTAGAGATATACGCGTTGCGGAATCGAAACCGTTACAAATCACATTATTTTGAAGGGTCTGCGCATGTGAATTCAACTAATACTTTAAACTAGAAACCAATATTTTTTTCAACAACTAATTTAAGTTAGACTGACACCATAAGATTGTAGATACTAAGTTCGTAAGTGTATAACGATGAAGGTTGTTACTTGATATTTAGCAGTAAGTCGATATCAAAATTGACGGTATTTCTTAGTACTAACAGGAGTAACAGGACTTGTGTGACCCGCGTGCATTTCTATGACCGGTGGCTTATCTGATGACCCTTGCATTATCTGACAGAGCTCAGTGCATTCGTGAAATATAATGCACGCTGAAAACATAGTCAATCTAACAACGAGAAGTCTATATACCACAATAACAAAGCACAGAGCGTGTCAAGGTTCTGTAACTGTTCGCTGTTCGCTAGTAACGGAGCGCATAAGTGCGGGATAAAAGAAGAGCGCGTGAAACAATTAACTGAGGACGTCGCACGCTATGTGTGCGCAGAAGAGAGCGTAATGCCGGATGAAGAAGGCGCGTACAACCAAAATGCAAGCCCGCGCTCTGTAAAGTCTACTGGCAATACGGGTAGCCGCACGCAAATGAAGGATTGACGGGAAGATATCGTAATCGTCAATTCGCAACAACGGCACGCAACTTGTAATGAACAATCTCAAAGACAACGGATATACTTCCCCTGGCCGTGAATATAAAGCAATTTGGGGTGGGTTTCGTGCGTTTGTACTTTAACGCACCCGTATAAAGAGTCGCAATAGAGGGTAAAACGATATAACAAGGCCCGTACGCAGGATTTAGTTTTTGGGGGGGGCGGTCGCACCTCCCCCCCCCAAATTCCACCAGGTGTGAAAAGTTCCACTTGTTGCTGAAAAGTTTAATGAATAACAGGTCCCATTTCAGAGAAATTTTGACAAAAAGTCCACTTTTTGGTGATGAAATGTTCCAAAGTCCAAAAAGGACCATTTTAGGGGGTTATGTCCACTTTAGCCAAAAAGGTCCACTTCATCGAAAAAAAGTCCACTTTTTCGATTCCCGCACCCCCCCCCAAAAAAAATAAACCCTGCCGTACGTATGGCCCTGGAAGACATGGGGGGACAATCAATTGACCGGCTGGAGGAAGCATGACAAATTGTACTTTTCTTAACTCTCGGCTTGGAGGTCTATTCTGTGGCGCACTTGCTTATCATTTCACTCTTATTGATAATGTTTGCGGATTGTCTTCTTTCAATGCAATTATTTGCCATTTTTTCTTTCAGGCACAGTTGGCAGATACCTTACTTTGTTTGGCATTGTGTAGATCATTATTATTTCCACTTTGTCGTGATCTTCTACTTCTTTGAGTTTCCAAACATATTGGATAGCTTCATCTCATTTTTTGTACTTTTGAAGCCTGAAAACTGTGTGGTTATTGAATCTCCCGTTAAAAAGGTAAAGTGTCTATCTGAAGCCGGATCCTGAAGCCGTTTGTATACAAAGCCACAGTTAGAACCAGTGACACATCCAAATCATACGTTGGTCTATCAGGAATAAATTTTAAGAGAAATATATATATATATATATATATATATATATTTAAAAATCTATATATATATATATTATATAATATATATATAATATATATAATGGCGCCGCTCCTAACTGGCCCGCTTTTTCTTTTTCTTTTTTTTTGAGACTGGGTGGATCCGGGCCGGGGCGATTGGGGAACGTTTGGGGTTTACACCCTTCTCTTCTTCGACACTGACTGCGATTTACATGTACAGTTGGTAAATTTGCCGCCACAGCAGCACACAACTGATCACACAACTGATCACGGGCCACTGATGCATGTTACAACAGCCTGGGCCTTTTGACCCGCAGCATCGATTCTTTCTTGTTCCCTCAGACTAAACAATACTTTACTGTGGTCACTATAACAGGTGAACATGACCTTTGCTAATGTACAAAAGATAAAACTAGGGAAGGCGAAGGTCATGATGCCACCTTAGGTAGATAAACTATAGATAGCTCTAGTGTCTTTTCGGCACCACTTGGGAGTCTCTCCTCTCACAAATGATAGAAGTATCAAGTGACAAAAGAAATTGGCTACACTGTTCCACTTACACTAATACAGGGATAGTTATTACACTGGACTTGTGTAGCATATCCTAAATTTCGATTCTAACTCTAAAGAAAAGTCAGGGAAAACACAGAAGTGTATAGCAATGTACTTCATACATTATGTTTTCTAAAAGGTATTTACCTAAGGCCTGATCAGTGTTATAACTGGGGAATCAAGACCCCGAGAACAAGACCCAAATGGAAAAGACTCTGTTGGTAATTAAAAAATCTTTTAGAAAGTCCTTTTCTTAATGTGGTTAATACATACATGACGTAAATACCTTCTCATCTAAATTATTGCTCCTATCTTGCTCCAGCAGAAATATGAACCATATACAAGTCTGAGAGTACTGAAAGCTAGAAGAAACGGATATTGAGAAAACCTTCAACAGAACTAAAATAAAAATCTTACCTGTTGTACTTCTCTTTCCTTCTGTCCCATTGATACTGTGTAGACTGTGCTTGATGACTGCTTGAGTGACCCCTGGCCTCTGAAAGGATCTTATTACAAATATAGCTAAACCACTGATCTGTGACTAAACGTGTGAATTTCTGTTTTTCTTCTGAACAGCTTATAAATTTCATTTCTCATATAATATAATTCATGCTTTTATTTAGCACGAAGCATTTTATAAGTAAGTACTATTTGTGGCTAAGTGAACTATCGTCGTATCACGTTATTCTATACACAATTAGTTCACTTCTAAAAAGGAAAAAAAATCTTTATAGAAACACTCAATAAAGAGTATCCGTTTGGACTATCAAGATTGGTTTGCACAAACAACAAGCACCCGTTAAAGGCGCGGTAAAACCAGACTCCACACTGAACACCCAACCCTAACCACTGTGCACGGAAACTTTAAGAGGTAAGTATCGAATATTATGATAACAGGTTGATTAACATTCCTAAATTTCGATGTAAAGTAATAATGGCTAACATCACATTCATGTACATAATTAATAGCAACCAGTAGCTATAGTAACTTCACGTACAGAGCTGAAACATATATGTCAGACAGATCTCTAAGTCTTATTAGTCTTCCGCATATAACAAATGTGTGTTTGTTGTTTGTTTATTGTTTTTCTTTACCACACAATATATTTTGTTTTTTCTGTATACACCATCTATACTTCAAGAAATTGTTTAGCTTGTCAACCATATCAACGGGGATCAAACAGTTTTGGCTAGTGGCGTAAGCCAGATTTGTTGGCGGGGGGGGGGGGGGGGGGGGGGGGGGTGGGGGGGTGTGGGGGTGGGTGGGGTTGGGGGTGAGGGGTGTTGGGGGGGGGGTGGGGGCTGTGTTGCGTTGGGGGTGCGTGTGGGGTGTGCGTGAGGGCGGGTGGGTTCGTGCGGCGGCGGTGGAGGGTTTTTTTCTTTTTTTTGTTTTTTTTTTTTTTTTTTTTTTTTCTGTGTTATTTTTTTTCTTTTCTTTTTTCTTTTTCTTTTTTTTTTTTTTTTTTTTTTTTAAAAAAAAACTTTTTATTTTTTTTTTTTATGTTTTCTTTTTTTTGTTTTTCTTTCTTTTTTCTTTTTTTTTCTTTTTTTTTTTCTTTTTTTTCTTTTTTTATTTTTTTCTTCTTTTTTATTTTTTTATTTTTATTTTTCTATATTTTTTTTTGTTTTTTTTTTCTCCTTTCATTTTTTGTTCTTATGTCTTCTTTTTTGTTTTTTTCTTTTGTTTTTTATTCGTTTTTTTTCTATTCTATTGTTTTTTGATTTTTTTCTTTCTTTTATGTTTCTCTTCTTTTTATTTTTTATTTTGTTTTTTTTTATTTTTTGAAGTAGCGATTTTCAACCACCACAAAGAACTAATAGGGTAGTAGTATATTTCCAATTAAGCAGTAACCAATTTTCATGAAGCTCTAGGGGGGGGGTGGATAGCAATTTTCGCCAACGCAAAGGTAGTAGTTTTTACCAATTAAAGGAGGCGTGTTTCCGATCTGTCATATCTTGGTCGCGGTTCCCCTGATTGCTTACCCTCGGAAGTATATCGATTTTTGATATCAATGAAATGCCGTATTTTTCTTCTCATTGTCCGTCCCTGAAATTTAAGCCCTCGATCCATTTCATTCAACCCCAAATATATAAACAAAACCGCCGTTTTAGACAGCTGGTTACCACTTTCATTAGCACAGTATTGATAGGGTTTTGCACCAACACCTTATGCATTATTGCGTCCACCATCAAACCGAAAGTTTGTTCCCACGTTAAATTGATGGGTTGTATGTTGCAAGTGCCAGGCTCTCATATCAAGTAGAGAACACAATACACATAATCGGAACAACTCACCGCATCTACCAGCGTTAACCAAGTTTCATGAAGCTCTATCATTGCACCCACGCGCTCAAAAATAAAAAAATTAAAAAACTACGCTGTTTTTATCAGACAAATGTACCGACGGACCGTTTAATGTACCGACAAAACATTTCGGCGTGGGGGCACGTGCTCCCCCCCCCCCCCCCGGGCCCCTCTGCTACAGCCAACTGGTTTCGGTGGTACTATTAAATTTCACAAAAGAACATTTTCTATGTAAAGAACATGAAATACAAAGAAAGAAGAAAAAAATATGCTCAATATGAGTTTTATATTTGTCGTGTTCAGAATTTTGGATACTACAGCTGAAGTCTCTGAACCTCAAACGCTAACATAGCACCCCCGTGAGACACCCTACCGTGAGACACGCTTTGAACCGCACAGCATGCACCGCCATTAAACACTACGGGTGAACAAAATCTGACGATCATATTGTGTAGCCAACGATTCTTTACAAACACTTGCACTGAGCTGCGATATGCAGTCACCACGCCTTAAGACAGATCAAACCATACACCACCGCCACCACCCCATGTCACGAATGCAGTGATCGTGCGTAAATCTGACAATCAATTTTGTCAAATAACGATGCATTATTGCAGCTGATCTGATTTGTTCAAAAAAAAGGCCCGCGCGTCTTATAACCACGCCTCGATAAGACACGTCGAATAATACCACAATTGAACACTAACTGTGAAAACGAAATCTCGTGTCAGATTATTTTTTGGACCAAGAAACTCTTGCACATTATCAATCAAAGTAACCAGATTTAAAAACGGTATCATACTTGATGCATCAATAAATAAAGAACATTATAAATACAATGATTGCACAGACCTATGTGTTTTTGAGTTATGTTTTTATTGCATGTTGCAAGTAAATAAGAAATGTATTAATCAATACTAACTTTTGCCAAATTCCATATTCCCATATCCCCAATAGAATTCCATTTTCAAAATAGAATTGTTTTAATTATTCTAGCTAAATGGAAGGTGCTTTTAAGCTGAAACTTTAGGGATGTGTTCATACACAAAAAACCTAAAATCTCATTGGCTTGTTTGAATCAAGTGTTTAATTCTTTAGAAAAATATTTTAGGGAAAAATATTTAGGGAAAATGAAACACCTATTTTCAAATAGAAACCTCAATCTCAATCTAACATGAGAATTTTCTAAATTTGATTTCCTTTCATATGACACCTTATTCACAGAAATGGAGTTGATTGCTTCTAGGAAAAATTCTGAAAGTGATACTTTGTCCATAATTTTGATATGTCTTTCCTCCATTAAAACAAACCCAATCTTAACACTCATCAATTACTTGAGAAATACATAAATAAAATTGTAGTTTTTCAAAAAATTGTCCCATTTTTGGTAATTTTTTTTTACTGCCAAATCAGCCTCCGCCTTGGACACAGTCTATGTTAAATTTGAAAATGTATAACGTGACATATCTCTCCAATGCCTTTTGGAAAAATTAAAATTTGGCACAAACTGTTTCTTCTTTCACCAATACTACATTTCGCTGATAACATATTCAACAAGATCTGGGCCTGAAGCCGTAGCCGTAAATATACCAACAAAAACACATGCATTTTATAGCGGCTTTTTGTTTTGAAGATTTCAAGCTTTAAAGTTCATACCTGATATTTTTCATGTACTTTTTAGAAATACTATATTATGGACTTATTCCTACTGACAGTTCCTTAAATGGGGCTGTAAGACGGCGGAAGCTCTGTTCATTTTGTCTGGAAAAGCTGTATTTTAAAGAGCTCTATCTCATGATGCAGTTCATATGTGCATAGGGAGTTTAGTTTTCAAGTTTTATGAGCCCTGAAAGTTAGGCCGGGTCACTTCACGAAAGACGAGACATCGCATTTCTACAAGAACTTTTGCTGTCGTAATTCGTTTTGTTTGTACCGGAATTTATTTAAATTAATGTCTTTGGGTTGTTATGCATTAGAAAAGTGAACAATGAGAATTTCCGTCGTTGAGTTTGGAATTATTGTAGTAGAGGATTAAGTTCTGACAGTAGTAAAAACCTGTATGACCGCACAGTCGGTGTTGTAATCATTATAACTGTATATGAAATACAGTGAGATGATTGTTAATAATCCCATCTCGTAGTTAATTACGACATTGTAGTTAATGCGACTGTCGTAATTCATGATTGATGGTGATAATCCAATGTCGTAATTAAGTACAACATTGAATTTATTGTAGTAAATGCGACATCGTCGTTCGTGTGACCCAGGTCTCTATGACTAGTTTTTAATGTTTGCTTATGCACTAAACAATATTCTCCATGTGGATTGTGTTCATTTTAATATTGACAGTTTCTTAAATGGGGACAGTCAAATGGCGGCGGGGAAAACCATTTTTTCAGGAGAGTTATCCAAAGAGCTCTCCCATGATGCAGTTGTCAAATTATGATCCTTCAACAAATTTGGACTTTCCTCCTTTTTAGTAATATTATAAATAAAAAGTACCAGGATGGACTTCTTAGTTTCTACTGACAGTTCCTAAATGGGGCTGTCGGACGGTGAAGCTCTGGTCCATTTTTTCTGGAAAAGCTGTATTTGAAGAGCTCATCTCATTGATGCAGTCCTATGAAAGGAAGCTTGTTTTCAAGTCTATGAGACTTTTTTTTAAAGTTTTCGCCTTTTAAATATCTTTTCATGTCATTTATTGGGTTCAAAAAGACTGATTTTTGGGTCTGTGGATACTGAAAGCTGTATTCCAAAGTTGGGAATTGTCTGTATGTAAGGGCTCCAAAGTGCTTTAAAGCAATAGAAAATGCAGGAGCTTTGGGGGCTCGCCCCCCGACCTGACCGAGGGCATTGCCACTGGAACCCGGCCGTGAGGGCTCGGTCGCATTGCAAGCGACTTACCTCGAAAAATATCACTTTTTTGTAAATTCAAATGTTGGCATCTCTGATCAACATGGCAGATATTGCACTTCCACCTTCTGGCAATGGATGACGAAATGAACTCCTACCAAAATTTTTGTGGGTCTACAAAAATGTGTAGCCAGTTTGAACCGGTAGCAGCAAATTGCAAGGAGGCTATACGTGCCTATTGGCCTGGTTCCTGCCCTTCTTTATTCTACAAGGATGCCTTGGTCTAGGTAGCCTTCCCATGCATGGAACCAGTGAAAGGGATGAATCCCCCACTCTGCGTGACAAGGGTCCTAATAGGTCTGATTGGTAATTTTGTAGTCTACCCTTGTGGACCTTGCAAAAAAAAGGGATGTAGTGAAATCACTGAGTTTCTGGAGGTAAGTAAGGGAGTGTCGTGTAATATTAGTTATTGGGTGAAGCAGAGCTCTATGATACGGGGAATTAAAATGCGAGAAGAGCCCATGACGGGTGAAGCGGAGGTTCCTGAAACCGTTATGGGGCAAAGGCACCATGGTTAATTCCCCGTATAATAGCTCTGCTTCACCCACCCAATAACGAATTTATCATACCACCGAAGTCATTCAAAATTAGTTATATAACAAAAAGAGTCGTTCTTTATTAAAATACAAATATTTTTTTACCCATAAATAAAGTATTGAAACCCGAATTTTATGCCCAACACATAGAAGCAAAGCATACACCGCTCTGTAAATGGATAAGGCGAGTACGCGGACACTGACCGGATATAATGCGTAGAACGCACTGAATACGCGCTCACCGGACTGATACGAAAATATGAACGGTCGGTGGTTATCCTTGAATCTCTCCTTAGTGGATGAAAGGGTAAACCTCAGTTTACCGGGAAATGTCCTTTCAATAAAATGGGAAGTGTCAAATGAGAGAGGTGAGGGAGGCACGATAAGAGGTCTGTTTGAAGGTCCATGGCCCCATTATTAGTAACATATTCCACAGATCCCCAGATTTTATTTAACGGCAGAACTTTGTGGCAAAATTCTTGGATTAAAGGAAAGATACTATGTTTTCATTACCCTTCTCAATCTCAGGGCTTAAAATGTATTTGCTTTGGTGATGAGTGAAAATGTGCTGCATTTTGGTTTGAACAATATTAATCTTACACAGTATTTATGGGATTACAAAACGTATTGTTTTAGATCTTACATCAAAATGTAGTAAAATATTGGTGTGAAATGTTTCATAATAGGGGTATTTGAATCTTTGCAAGTAATATGTGCCTGATTGCTCAGAAAGGAGTTTAAAAGAGATTAGGAGTCCAAAATGACGGTCAGTAGCTTGGCGTCACCGTCACAGGACTTGGTGGACAACGTTATCAAAATCACTCTACTCAATGAATGCTTGAAATTCCCTGCGATGTCAATGCACTTTTACTTGTGTACTGGGGATGCATGAAACCCTGACAGTTACACGCGTGATCCAATAGGGAGGGTGAGTATCCTCATAGAGATAACAGATAACATTAGCGAAAGATCTTTTTGAGCTTGACGACACTTGAATCAAAGACTGAGCTTAATCCTCAACAAGGTGACTATTTTTCTTAGTATTTTCCTGCCTCATGTTAAAAATCATGTAATTCAAGGGAGTATAGTATTTATTGATGGTGTGTGCCTGTAATTATACATGGCAATTGATGTGCACTATGGCTGTTTTCAGATTGATGTCCAACAATTTTTTTAAAAATTTGGTACCTCATGATTTGAGTGTTTTTTTTTAACTGTGTTCCCTCGTTTTTTTTTTTATGTGTTTTATTATGCACCCGGGGGTATTTTTGCATTAGATGTATATAACCTTTACAATTTTCTCAGATAAGGTAATGGTAATTTTGTGTGGGTCTTTGAATTTTGTTTAGATTGAGTCAAAAAGGAAGAGCTATTTCAAATTTAACAAAAATGTTATGTCATGTTATGCATCTTACTCAAAGTCATAGCCAATATATGAAGAGTTAAAGCCAAAACACATCGAATTAAATTGCACTACCCAGTGATTTGCCAAATCGGAAAATCAAACAAATCAAAAATCGAGTCCAGTAACAAGTACAGGTATCATAACATTACCCTCAAGTGATGAGGCAAAAGCAACCTCATAAGGACAAACTCGTTTTTGTGGTGAATTGTGTCCATAGGCGACACTTACTTTGGTAGACGTTCATATAGAAGTCCCATGGTCCCACAAATGGGGTGGATGCCATCATGTCCGTCAAAGCGCTTACTGCCCAAGGTCATACAGCGCATGACGGAATCAATTGCAATACCTTTTGGCATCCATGGGACGTCTGTATGAAATGTCTACCCTTACTTCAACATGTAATTGAATTGAATTCATCTCTTTAAAAAACTGCTGTTCTCTTGCTTTTTCTGTTAATTTCGAAATGGAAAATAACTTCTCGAATCTACAGACATATCTTTTACTTTTTTAAGTACTTTTGAAAATTTTCAAATATTTTTAAAAAAAAAAAAAAACCACTGATAGTGCCTGTTAAATATTAGTATCTTCAATACCAATAAATCCTATAAATAAATTTAATGTGTCCTAAATAGGACTACATCCGTCAATCGGGTCCATTCAAGCTTACTGATAAACGTTCACACACACGCAAACACACAGGACCAACCCCCATAATGTCACCAGCAGTCGACCTAAAGTGATTGAAGATGTGTGATAGCTCTTGGTTAAGATACCGGTAGTAGTATAGGTAGTGGTGAGATTTCACTATTATGCAGTCAGGAAATCTACCAACAAACAAATTGTTTTCTTGTTTTGGATGAGCAGGAGGCGGATGCAATAAAATGACAAACTTACAGTGAGGAACTTTAAGTGTTATTATTAATGTTTGTGAGCAGTAAAAAGGAAAGTGCTTCGTTCAGCTATTCGGTGTGCCCACACAATAATTCGATTTGCCAAGGGGAAGAGTGAGTGTAGTGACTTTGCTTGCAGTATTTTGTCGTCAGCGGTCCTCTACTCTCTCTCCTTCTCTCCGATTTTGACGAAATATGCGGAATTACTGGAGATTTGGAGAGTAAACAGACTAAAAAAGAACAAGCAGGAATTTATGTGGTTTGTTTAATCTGGTGAGGAAAGTGTATTCTGTAAGTATTGTGCAAACTAGGATTTTTTTAATAATTCTTGTTTTCTAAGGCATTTTGTTTTGGGACACAATATAGATCTGAAACCTTCCTACATAGATGGGGCATGTTATATTTGTAAATTTTTTATAAGTTTAACTTATTAGACCTAACTTTGAAAAATTAACTTAAATGTTTTAATATCTATTGCTACAATATAGTGTACATTAAATGGTATCTGGTTGAATAATATGTATTCAATTTTGTTATCGGATTTGCTTCCAAGGTCTCGCCCCTCCCGGTAAAGCCCCCCCTTTTCAAGTAAAATTATTCCTTTTTGGGGGGGCTTTTGGGCTTATAGCCCGAGTATGACGGACTATCAAAATACTCTGAAAGAATCATTTCACCAAAAAATTAGCCTGTTAATTAAATCTTCCTTTTAAAGAACTGTTAACAATTGCAAAAACCGTTGTTATTGCACATGTGCGTTTACTAATCTGAAAATGACTGCAGTAGTCTTCGAAAAATGGTGATCAATCACAAAATTTGACCGATCACCTGCAAAGTGTAAAAAGCCTTATTATTTTATCAAAATGGTGTGTTTTGAGGCAATTTGTGAGCTTCTCTAGGAAGCTTACATGTTTCTAATTGCAGATTCTAGAGGTGTTTTAAGAGGTGTTGTTACTCATATATAGATGTTTTTGTTGTTTGTTTGTTTGTCATGTAAAAGGAAGTACTTCCCAATATGCCTCATATGCAGCACCTTTGATATGGATACACCATAATAGATCACATGCTGTCTCCCATAAAATTGATTGAATGGTTCCATTTTAGCCAATGGGCTAGACTCATGACATTTTGAGGTATTGATCGATCCATGTAATATCAGGAGGCAACATCTTGAATATGTACATCCTTAATAAATGTCACAACTAGGTTGTCTTTCTCTGTATTTCACCCAAATATGCTAAATACCTTGAAATTATTTGCAAGTTGGATAGAACTCTAAAAGCAACTCTAACACTAACTTGAACTCTAAAAGCAACTCAAACTCGAACTCATAAAATAATTTTACCCTATTTGGGAATGCTGAATTTTAAGGTCAAAAGACCAAAAGATTTCAGTGGGTTCCTGTGTATAAGAACACCAAGAGTGTTTTCAGGAACACTAGCTCTAATTATTGGAATTAGGGCCATTCTTCGGGATGTCACACACGTGACCAAACTTTATTGACCTCCCATGACAAAACAAATAATCTAGCGAAAGTGGAAACATCATTTTTGGTTAGATTTTGTTTAAATCTAACCAAAAATAATGTTTCCACTTTTGCTAGATTGGTTGTTTTGTCATGGGAGGCATTAAAGTTCGGTCACGTGTGTGACTTCCTGAAGAATGGCCCATTAGACTTCTTATTAGTGGAATTAGACACAATATATTGCTAATTCAACAACTTTGTCAATTGGGTATTTATTAATCTTTCCCTGGAGATGGCCAGCGCACACAAGGGTTGAAAAAAAACCCATATGCGCTTGGCCGGATTCGAACCGGCGACCTTCGTATTACTAGTGACGGCGCTCTAACCAACTAAGCCACAAGACTGGGTTGGACACCGAAAGCGATGGACACCTTTCGAACCTAACACCTATAGATGATATCTATCGTTCTTCTACCAACCCAGTCTTGTGGCTCAGTTGGTTAGAGCACCGTCACTAGTAATACGGAGGTCGCCGGTTCGAATCCGGCCAAGCGCATATGGGTTTTTTTTTTCAACACTTGTGTGCGCTGGCCATCTCCAGGGAAAGATTAATAAATACCCATCCTTGTCTACCTGGAGAACTAAGTAGTAAAAACTTCAACTTTGTCAATTGTTTTAAATGAAACATGTATTTCAGTATTAAAGAGACACTGGCACATTTGAAAAATAGTGCGCCCTCAAGATTTTTCAAAATCGATATTTTTGCATGGTTGTAAGGCTTTTATATACAAAAGCCCTCACCCAAAATGATTAAGACCAAATCAGCTTCCTTATGGGTAAACAGAATGATTTTATAATTTAACGTCACCGGCGATGCTAAATTCAGCCGACAACGAAAATGGCTTTTAACACAAGAACACGACGCCATATGCATGTTTCCCATGCTATGCACACTGTTTGATCAGTCTATAACCTTTGTGGTTTTAATATCAGTGAGTACGAGTCAAAAATATTCATGTAATATACACATTTGTTGATTAAAGTTATGGAAAACTTAAAAGTTGGCCTACAAATTACCTGGATGTCTTTATCCTCATATCAATGTCCCTATCTGCTTTGGGGTATGTTATTTTTATGTGTAAAATATATCTCTGTTCTTCCAATGGCCTAGACTATCATTTGAGAGCAAATTGAAGAAATTTCATATTTTTGTGAAATGTGCCAGTGCCGCTTTAACTGAACTTGGAAAAAATACCATAGCTTTTTTTGTCAAGACACTTTTTGTTACTTAGACATACCAAGAATTGTTTAAGATTACTTGTGAGATGTACTTGTGAGGTGTACTTGTGACAGATACCGATATGTGACAGCAAAAGCAACCATCTTCTCTGGTAAAGCCATTGATGCTAAGATAGGAATATTTCAAGTGTTTGTTATTGTACTTATAATTATGAAAGTATTTCGAGGAAATTAACCAATTAAAATTTCCTTGAACTGAAAAGGAACGCGAGGCTACTTGACTGAGCACATGCCAATATATTAAACTGATAATTCTGTGATTGAAATTATTTTGTGTTTGCATTTGTTAAATTCCTGGCATGTGTATAATTTGTAAGCATTTTTTTTTCTTTTGACAAATGTGTATAGTGATTTCATTAGGTTATGGGTATATTTTTCCAAGAGCCAAAGAGGGCCAAATTCATATATTCATGGACTATTTACAATTTCCCAGACTGACAATAGTTCTACTAAGGATGGCAGGGTTAATTTAAATGCTGATTCAGAGATTTGAAAATAATTTTTTTTGTGTAGTAATTAAAAAATAGGAGAGTAGGAGGGTTGGGTTAAGGATGGAGGGTGCATTGAATTGGGCGAAGTGGAGGGAGGAATTAAGGGCGATTGCTACGAGTGTGTGGTGAATCCGGCCACCCCCATTTTACGGGGACAAAACCGGATTTAAAACTTTGGATTTACTACTACTACTACTACATAAACTAAAAACGATTAATTCCAAAGTTAGAGATGAATCTGATTTGTTTGATTTCATGCAGTAAACATTTATGCACAGTATAAGAGTGCCATGTAGGATACCATGTATAACAATAATTTGTAATCCGGAATTGTGATTTTCTATATGAAGGACTTCGATTTGAGCTTAGTTATTTCACACAGTAATTAGTATATGGACAAGTATTATGCATACCGTATTGTTCCTAATAAACGCTCCGGGGGCGGTGCATTTTTCAAAAGGGAGGGCGTTTATTGCAATCAAAAATGGAAAGTCCCGCAAAAATCACCTTACACACGCTTATTTTTGCTGATTACCAATAATACGAACGAGTGGGGGGGCGATATTTTGCACCTCCCAAGGTCAAAGTTCAATACTAATTAAACTATTACCACTGTGAACAACAGCGATTATGATACGGATTAGGACAGACCCGGCCATTAAATCATGTGATTTAGGTAAGCTGGTTACCCTGGTAGAATGAAAAGAAAATTTACCTACAAGGGCATCAGCTCTGGAGAGCTATTGGCGGCCATCCAGCACATGCTGCCTTGTATGGTGGGCATAGTTGCCCAAAGGCTAGGCCCACCGCCGAAAACTGTGGATTGGCGTCAGGAAGGGCATCCGGTCAATTATCTTTTGCTCCAATAAATCCTCACACAGCAGTATTGCTAGTGTGAGGTATATCCGGCCACCCCCGTTGGCGGGGACAAAACCGGATTTAAAACTTTGGTTTAACTAACTAACTAGGTAAGCTTAACTCATTTTCTTGAATTGTTTTATCAAAAAATCGTAGGGGCGTTTATTAGAGCAGGGGTGTTTATTAGGAACAACACAGTATGCAAAAAGCACAATTTGTTTGAAAATTGAGTGTGCCCTCATCAGAGAATCTCTGAGTCAGCCTTTAAGTACACACACTGGCCAAAAGTATTGCAACATGCGGAAAAGCAATTTAGATTCAAAAATTGATTTAAAATTGTACCAGGAGTTCCTGACTACACATTACAGTTGTGCTTTTCAAACAGATGCTGCTTCCAAGAATTAAAGGCTGATTCAGAGATTTTGAAATATAATTTTTTTATGTAATAATTAAAAATAGTCAACTAGAATGGAAGACAGTAACCTAAAATGCACAATTCCAAAGTTTGAGATGAATCGGATTTTTCGTTTTGATGTAGTAAACATTTATTTATAGTATTACGTCCCATAGGATGCTGTGCATAACAAAAATTCCGGATCCGGAATTTCATAACAAAGTTGTGATGAAGGACTTTGATTTGAGCTTAGCTATTTCACACAGTGATTAGTGTATGGACAAGCATTATGCAAAAAGTACGATTTGTTTGAAAATTGAGGGCGCCCTCCTTGGGAAATCTCTGAGTCGGCCTTTAAGTAGTGCGAAAAGTGTTTGATTTGATTGTCATGATTCCTAAATATGGTGTGTTAAATGAACTGCCTAATGATAACTTGCCGATTGTGCTCCAGAAGAAATACAGGCACAGGAACGTCAAAAAAGGCTGCAAAATAGTCGCTAATTGACAGTTATGGGTTTGTCATGGTCACTCTAAATGTTTAGGGTGAAAATCGGTGTGGTTGTATGGACCAAAAATGAGATAATGTCAATAAAAGATGGGAGCATGTTCATCACCGTTGGACTCGGGAAATTTAATGGCAAGAAAGAGGTCACGTGTTAAATTGAAAATAACTTTTTAGTCGCACCGCTGACATTGTTCTGTTTGTTATTCAATGTGAAACGCGTAATTAGACATGATTTACGTAAACCATGTGATTTATCATTCGAATTGCATTTGGTGTGTCTCTGAATTTCTCGAATTTTTTGAAGACCACTATCTTCCATTGACTTTGTCTCATTTCCGGTCCACACAACCACTCTGATTTTCTCCCATAAACATTTAAAGTAAACCCTATTGAACCCGTACAATTCATTAAGAGGCTGTAATGAAGCTATTTCTTTTGTTTCTGTGTCTGTATTCCTTTTGGAGTGGAATCGGCAAGTTATTGTTTGCTGTTCCTTTAATCTGCCATATTTAGGGAACATAACAATCAAATTAAAAGTTTTTTCACCATCTTGGATTGTGGGGAATAGCATCTGTATCAAAATACAACAACTTTGGAATTTAATATGTATTGTGTGGTCAAGAATCCATGGTATAATTTGAAATCAATTGTTGATTATGAATTTCATTTTCTGCATGTTGCAATACTTTTGGCCAGTGTAGTAGTAGTAGAACTGTACTAACTGCCTTTATTCACCTAAACCCAGATATAGCCTTAAAGTGCATCTCAGATCGAAAATATTTTGGGCCCTTAGGCCCTTTATCAGCCTGAGATGGGGGGAGGGTCATAAATTTAGACTGTGATCATCAGGGAGGGTCATAAAACCTTACTCTTGACCTCCAGAAAAGACCCTACTTGAAAGGTCCGCTCGCCTGTTTTTTTTTCTTTAGTCCCCTTATCCTTATGTAACTGTCATCAAGAACCACTCCCCAGGCTGGCAAGAGGTTAACTTAAATCAAATCACTGTGTCCCATTTTAGGCCAAATTCACTTCCATCTAGAGCCTCAATCTGCTCAACAACTCAAATCCATCACTCTGCAACTTCGGCCAATTCAACTGTGTAAACGTGTTTTCCATCATGACGTCTACCAAAGTTATGTTACCTCATATGAAGAGACAAACATAAGTGTATTAAAATCATCTGCTGCTATTTCAAGTACATAGCGCAAAATATTAGGATTTTTGCACAGTTGTGTTGGTCTTTAATTGTTAGTAAACATATACCTGCTACGACAATGCTCAAAAATGAGTATTTGTCATAAAAGTAAAACGATGTGTAATTAGAATCGGGATCCCGATTGTAATTTAAGCGGTGAGCTGGAATGCCAATTCTTATGTCGTTCATGATGAAATAGTGGCAACTCACAAAAATGACCTCTAAATAAACTGCCTGAACTGGAGGAACAACGAATGGAAGGCGGAGCATTGTACATGGCGCAATTTCCTGGCTATTCAATGGGAAGGACGGTTTCCAGCGCCGTTGAATTATTACACGGAGATCAACGATATTAATTCTAATTATCATAACTCATTCTTTTGCGACCGGACACATAGACAGAATGTGAGGCTACCATTCAGGTATAGTTACTAGCAATACCAATGCAACTGTGCAAAAATTCAAATATTTGAAAATTGGGGCGCTCTCAAAAAAATGTGCTGTAAATTGGCTTAGAAGTATATTCTCTCTTTTAATATTAGTGTGCTCACTTTCATGGTGTTATCATATATTGATTGTTTGTTTCTAAAGCCATCAGAAATGTTCTATAAACTAGTAATCGAACAATTTATAAAAACCATCACATCATTGACACTAATTCATCATATTACTAAAAAAAACCAAAACTTGTGTTGTGGGTTGTTTGTTTTCCGGCTATGAGTTTAGCCGTCCTTTAACATAGGATATGATTTGTGGTATGGTGTAGAGCTTCGATGAGACAAGGTTGGTGTCAAATTTTTAAGGGGTCATTTTGGGGTCAAAGGTCATCCAGGGGTCATTATAGGTTACGTGGCGTGCTTTGACGTATGGATATGAGTTTTGTATGGTGGTAGAGTTTCGCGTAGGAGTTTAGTGGTCACGTTTGAGAGGGGTCATTTTGGGGTCAAAGGGTCATCCAGAGGTATCTAGGGGTATACTCAGTAGCGGAGGCCCGCGCGAACAGCGCGTGCTCCCATGCTAGTTGTAACTATATCTCTAATTTCTTTTCATGGGTCTTTGCAGGTTTAAACGACAATGAAAGTATAGCGCCGATTCCAAGCGCCATAATTTCCACTGCAGTGGCAGCGGAGTTCATCTGCTAGAGATTGGCAAAGTTATTCCAGAAGATGTAGGAAATTACCACTGGTGGTACACAGATTGGAATACAGAAGGGAGTGTTTACAACGCTTATCATGAAGGTAAAGTTAAAGACCACTATCACTTGAGTCATCAAAAGGAGTCAAAATATTTTCAATTCGGCTGGAATAGCTTTTAAGAGATTTTGAGCACCAAATATTGTGTCATAATAGTAATTTCATAAGATTGACACACTAAATAGAGTTCTGCCCTGTATTCGGCATAAGAATGTCTAAAAGGGAGAAAAAGGGCAATTGGATTTGCTTGTATTCAATGTAAAACATAGTGCTGATGTGCTCCTATACGAAATTAAAAATTTCACTATTTTTGTACCAAAGAATAACATTTCTGGCTTTCTTTCAGATGGGATATATTTTTGATGGAAAGCTTTACTTCAGGGCAAAGAAATAGTCCTTTCTATTTTTTAAGGGACCCCCATTATGTGAAATCTCTGTTGGCACCTGTAAAATAAAAATCTTGAAAAATTCATTAAATACTTGATTTTTGCAAGTCTGTAAAAAGTTTAGGTATCCTAAAACAAGTGGCATAACCATCGGGGGAAAGCGCCCCTCTGCTCAGCACCTTTCCCTGCCAGCCCCCCAAAAAACTGACCGTGTGTACAGTGTCTATGTAGAAGAACCCAAATTTGCCCCCTCAGAAAATGCCTATCACCCTCTCCCCCCCCCATTTGCAAAGGTCTGGTTATGCCACTTGATCCTAACATTACCCTGAAAGTGTTAAGAGAGTTAAAGTGACAGGAAGAGCATTTTTGAGGATAACAAATTTCTCTCAATGGCACTGGTCAGTTGTAGAACCACCTACAGAGGAACTGTCTGAATGGTTTACTGGGAACAAAACAAGTACACCAGAAAACTGCAAACCTTGTTTTTTTGGAATTGCCGTTTATCGCAATTGTCCCTTGCTTTGCCTTTCTCTGTCGTGCATGACAGAAAATACCAACTCATCATCTTATGACATAACACAAGCGTTTTCCTGCTTATTTCACTTCAGGTGTGATCTAAACATAGTTTAAGTCTTCCAAATGTGCAAAAAAAACCAAGGTTTGAAAGAAATGGGGGCACTTTCTTGAAAGATCCATTTTTTGCAACTGGAAGTGGTTGTAGTAAAAGACCGCCCTGTAATTGGCTTAACCAACCACACGCCGTACTTTGGTCACGATTTACAATTTTTATAAATCAATGTTTACTTTTACAAGTCGGGTTCCAACTTTTGTTAGTTAAACCAAAACAGAGAGTCGTAAACGACCTCTTCAAAGACCACTTTAAAATGTCTTTAGTGTTGATATGAAACCTCACACAAGCAATTTAGAGACAAATTCCATTTTGAATTTGGAAAAAAAATGTTGTTGTGACTTTAAAGGGACAGGAGGAAATTTTTGTAGGATAGAAATTTCTCTTCAAAATTTCACTCGATCGGTTGTAGACCACCTACCGAGACGTTTTGAAAGTTTTTATGGACAAACAGGTGCAAAAAAAACCGGCAATACGCAAACCTTGTTTTGAACTCGCCTGCTAGCGAAATCGTTTCCCCATAAAAACCAAGCTTGGCACTTTCTCTGTTGTGCACGACAGAAACACTACAATCATCATCTTACTACATAAAGATGGCGTTTTCGGCGTATTCACTTCAGGTGTGATCTAATAACTTGGTATGCATTCGAAATATGTAAAAAAACTGGGGTTTCAAGAAAATTGGGGGCGCTCTTCCTGAAAATCTCCTCAGGTCTCTTTATACCAATTTTGCCACAAAGTCAACAATTTCAACCAAGTAGGGGGCAATTTTACCCAAACTGAAAAAACAACATTTAGGACATTTAGGAGTACCTACTCTGTAAAGAAAATCAGAGACATCCATGACCACATACAAGGGAGTTTATTGGAGCATTTGTAGAAACTCTTATATCAGATTACATTTCACCTTCACATTAATCAACATTAGTGCGTGCACTTAGACATGGCGGCATGCGAGTTAAGTAAGCATTTGAAGTGATTCTAATCAGATTACATTTCACTTGCCAACATGATTGTTTATACATTTCAAATCTAACGGGCATGCAGGGCTAATGTAGTTACCCATTATGTAAGTTTTTTCATCTCTGACAAGATTTTTGTAGTATAACTAGATCAAATGCAGGGTGGTTTAACTCCCCAGGTACTTACTGCAAATTTGATTGGTTATTCAAAGGGCCATGTGATGTTATTAACCAATCAGAGGCATGGTAAGAAAAGGTTAAAGGGACACTGGCACTTTCTGCATATAGGGCACCCTCAATTTTGACAAAATAAGGGGTTTGCATGTTTGTATTGCTTTTACTTGTGTTAACCCTCATAAAAAAAAATAACTTAATAAAGCCTACACCTTTTCTTCTTTGTGTTCAATTAAGTATTTTACTTTGGTAATTAAACCACTCTGGAATGGTTTTATTCCAACCTATTCCAATTAGGTTGAGCACAGAATTGTGTCCATCCCATAATGCACCAGTTTTGGCAAATTTTTACCTCAATTAGGTCATTTTGTGATCCCACAAAATCCTATTCTTAACACATAAAAAACACCCTGACCTGACTATGACATGATTTAGCCCACAAAGCACTAGTACTAAGTACATTTTAGCACATTAATGAATTGTCTTGGGATCTTAACGCAATAACAGCAATTTTTTAAGAGTGTCCCCAATTTGCCAAACAAAAATGTTGAGATTTTGCACAGTGCAGTGGTAATTGGTAGTAAACGATTACCTGTGAATGTTTTAAAGATTGAACTTGTCTAGAGCTGTATCACAAAGAAGGAAGAATTTTGTAATTAGAATAATTTAATATTGGAGATCTCGATAATAATCAACGGTGCTGAAACATCCTTCCAAAAATGAAATAGCCAGGGAAATAGCACAATGTACGTATTATCTACACTCATCCACTAGTTGTTCTGTTGGGTCAGGAAAAGTAAGTAAAATTAGAGGGTCCTTTCATGATGGTGGTGGCACTATTTCTCAACTTGGATGGATAGAAATTTGGCGTTTTCCAATCCTCCGTTAAATAACAATTGGTGGTGCCAATTTAATACAAAATCGTTTCTTTTATGAAAATAAACATTTGTGAGCATACATTCAAAGGGGGATAGTTTACTAGACAATTACCAAAGTGGGCGGGGCACTCTTCAAAAATGTGATTGTTATTGCTTTTTTAAACCTTTAGAACACTTTTATCCCTAAGTGGTATAGCACTTTCAATGCATTATGGGATTTATTCAAAAACACCTTTAGGTTGAGCAAACTCTGAAAACACAAGAAAATACACTTCAGAGTTGTATAAAGTTCTATGTAAACTCTTCAGACTGGTTCATGACCACATTATGTATCATTACCTCAAGGTTCATGATGTTCTTGTGATATTTAAATTTAACTATTTAAACAAAAATCTTTTGATGCTGAAAAGAATGGAAAGGCTGGAAAATGACCATGACTTACACTTGAAACTACATCCCTCTTGGTGGTCATTGTACTATTCCTTGCGTCCCAATCAACACGGATCAGAAGACCTTCACAAGTACCTTTTCGCCTAAAAGTTAGTTTTTCCATGCCACCGGGAACCTCTTCATAGGCCAATAACACGTGAATCCTATTCACCACAAACAACGTTCTGGTTAGATTATCAACGAGTTTATGAAGATCAAGCAATGGTTCTCAATTGTATGGCCCAAAATTGTTTAAACAGATTTCAATATTATTTACTCATCTTGAGAATTTCTTAAAACCCGCCAAAAAACTACTAGTATCAACTGTAGGGATTATATAGGATGATGAGCGGAATAGAAATTGAGTGGATGTTAAACGTCCGCCAGCAGCATGATTAAAACAACGGGGCGTAATATGAGACTATTACAGGACACAGTCACAAGCCAGGTATCCATCCGCCTTGTGTGTTACAATCGAAAGTAATACTGTAGTAATACTCTTGCCATGATTCCCTACCTCTAAGATAAATTCTAGTAATTACCAAGTTTCAGTGAATCTACTATGACATTTAATGCCGTATTCGTGTAAATGTTTGTTGGACATTGTAGAGAGTTGATAAAAAATGAATGAGAATGACGGTAACCGGAGAAGTCTAGGAAGTTGAGAATGAGTGCGGTGAGTTAGTCAAGGATGTATGATTTGTGCCATCGTGTCTAGGCATATCGAACTTCATGTTTGTTTCTTTTGGACTTGAATAACAAGGCTTGCAACGCAAAATTCAGGTGCAGTACATTGAGTTGTGTTACTGTTCTTGACTGCTTTCTGTAGTGTAGGCTGTACACTTAAAGCAATATAGGCCCATTTTCTTGAGAGTGCCCCCAATTTTCAAAAATTTGGAGATTTTTACACGTGCATGGTAACTGGCTAGTAAAAATACCGCCCCCCTGTGGAATGGTTAAGCTCGAAAATGTCTATGTGTCACAACGAAGGAATTTTGTACAAGATAATATTATCGGGGATCCCCGATAATATACAACGGCTGCTGGAGGATGGAAACGGCCTTCAAATGTGAAATAGCGGGAAAAAGGAGGGAAAATAGCACATTTTTTACGTGTCTACGCTCATCCTATGGTTGTACACTTTGAAGAGTGCAGCAGGCAAATAAGTTAGAGGTTTATTTTCTCGAGGTGGCATATTTCAGCATGGACGGAGATAAAACGTAGCATTTCCAGCTCGGTTAGTCCAACCTGGTGATCCCAATCTAATTACAAAATAGATTACTTATTTTGTGATAAATACACATTTTTTTAGACCTTCTTGTTCGCATGTATAGTTTCATAGACAATACCCCCCCCCCAACGAACGTTCAAAAAATATCAAATTTGACAATTGGGGGGCTCTTCAAAAAATGTCTATATTGCTTTAAAGGATTAGCAGCGATAATGCGATAAAAAAAAAAAAATGTGGAAATGCATTTTAAACGTATAAAATCAGGATAAGTGTATACAATTCCATAAACTGCTTTAATGTAAAAAACAAAAAACCATGAAAAAATGAAGTATTTGAGGAAATTAGTCATACGTCTCCCGTAAATGGACATTACAGCGATGGCGTCTCAAAATCTACACTAAACAGCTGATTGTGGTTTACAACCAGTAAGAATAAACAAAAATCTCATGTTTGTGTTTGAAAGTCAAACTGTATCATCAATGGTGCACAATATTACGGCTTAAATCTGGATATATTGCAGCATGAAAGAGGCCTTTTTTGAGCACAAGTCGGAATTTTGATACGCACGTATCGAAATTACAGAATAAGATAAAAAGTACTGCCTTGTCGTTAATACAACAACACAATCCCCGGATTTTCAAGCCAAACCATCTTGCAGGTATGTTCACATCTCCATGCCAGTAACAAAAATAACAAAAATATGAATTTTGATGATTTTTTCAATGTTTCGGATAAGCAAATCGCTGCTAATCCCTTTAACCATAAGTTATTACCTCCATGGCGATGAACGTAAGAAATGGAGTCAACACACACTTTCCAGTCGATAATATGGTTTTGCGCGCACAGGATCATGGGGCTGTTCTTTCTGCGCTGCTGTTTGTCCCCAATCTACTATCCATTTCACATTTTAAGGAATCTTGTATTTTGCTGAAGTTCCTGTTGTCCCTTTAAAGGTGCATACCTAAAATAGGAAGTCTACTTTGATTGGTTACTTTGATTTATACATTTTATATCATTATGAGCCAATCAGATATATTGTAAGAAAGGTGGTGAACCTCATCAGGGTAAAGCCAATATCCCAATAAACATTGTGACATACTTATGCTCTACTGTACTGTGGGCACCTCCAATACAATAGTGATAAACATGCTTTCAAATTTTAAGATAACCAGGAAGATAACAAAACTGACCTCCACATGAAATGTTTGTTTGTTTGGCCAATATTGTGATCATTGCACATACTTTATACATCTGGTACATCTGGTATTATTTTAAGCAGCGGTAAGATACCCAGGACAGATGTCGTTCATTAATACTAAGACTAACCTTTCCACTGTCCACTATAAATGTTTTTTTGGGTTTTTTAATGACAATTAAACATGCTCAGTTTCCAACTTACTGTAAGTTATAACAAGTATTGAGTGTAAAGTTTGTGATTTTGTGTCTTCAAATTTTAGCTTATAGATGAAAAATATTTTAACATGTTATTTCCAAAAGGATTCATTCCGATAGTACCCTTTTGATTATCAGCAAACATGTAAAATCTCACACTATGTTAAATATAATCGTGCCTTGTGACAGAAATGTCATGATAATGACTCGCACATTAAAAACATCTTATACTTTAATGAAAAATATCTCATGCTTGGCATAAATAGATACCATGCCTGATAAACATCTTATATGTGATGGTAAAACAGTTTTGTACTTACCGTTATCTAACAACGGTGGATATGAGGTCGAGTTGGTGTAGCCACCAAGGCGGCCCGGGTTCGATTCCCGTGAGTCCAGTGTCCTATGTGAAATTTAGTTGCCGATCCATTTCTCCAGCCTCCCGCAGGGTTTCTCGAGACTTGTTTCCTACTGCATCTTAAAATCGGACTCGTCCCATAAATCTTTCCCGGAATCTTTCCCCGCTGTTTCTGGAGGCACCCTTGAATTTATTGCACATAGCAAAATTCGGTTCTTCCTTGCGATGCCGAAGTTAACAATAAAAAAATTCATATAATTTTTTTTTTTTTTTTTTTTTAATAACAAGTAATTATTAGAAAACCCCAGTAATTGTTGGAACCATCCATTTGTGCCCATTTTAGGGGGGGACTCATACCACTAGTTTTCCCAGGGTGGTGGGGGATGGCGGGGGATACCACTTTTAAAAGTTCCGGGGGAAAAAAAAAGAGGGGGTTGATGAAACCTTAAAGATTAAATTTTGTTACTACAACTTACTACACAGTAACTACTACCGTACTACCCTATACGTTAATAAATAGGTCTGGCTTGAAAACTTCTCAAGCTAATGATACCAGGTGCCAATTCTTCTTCTATGTGTGAGTTGCAAACACGGTGAAACACCCTGTAGGGAAAGGGAGATATTATGGCAGGGAAAATCACATAATAAAGGCTCTTATTTATTTGAACTGGTCCTCTCTCTCTAAGATGAATTTAAACCTGCAATACCATTATTTTTACTTTAAATTCATTGTAGATAGACTACCGGTTCAGATTATCTGTGTCACCAAAAGTTCCTGAAAATAATACGCATGTAAAATGAAACATGTTGGACAGTATGCTTTGTGCTACATAGCTTCACCTTTCAAATGTCACTGGTCAATTGCTTCCACGGGTACAAAACAGAGATGAAATCCATCTTGTTTGCTCAGAACAGTTGTCCTACTTTTCAAAGATTAGATTTCTTCAAGATGTATTGCTCACGATAAGATATCAGTAGCTTCCCACAATGCTTGCTTCCAATGAGGGCCCTACACAGGATTTATGGGGGGGGTGCAGAACCTCAAAAAGTGAACCTTTTTTTGTAAAAGTGGCCCTTACCACACTTAAAATGGTCCTTTTGTGCACTTTTTGAACATCTCATCACCAAAATGTGGACTTTCTTGTCAAAATTTCTTTACATTTTGGACCTTTTTATGCAAAAAAATAAGCAAAAAGTGGACCTTTTGCCCCTTTTGTGGAATTTGGGGGGGTGACCGCACCCCCTGCTTCCAATGGATGTTTTTCTACAGGTACTGATGTGAATCGTTAGAGATGAAACATGGCTAAATTGACAGTACTGATCACTAACTTGCATTTTAAGAATGTTTCTTCTCTAACGATTCACATGACTACCTGTACAAAAATCTCCATTGGAAGCAATGCATTGTGGGAAGCTACTGATATCTTCTCGTGTGTTGCTCTATGCCCTGCTTGAGTAAAGATGTACTGAGAGGAGAGAATGTAAAACTGGAACCAGATCTTGAATCTTAGGTAGATGACAAACTCAAAAGAAATAAAGAAACACAAACCATTCTCTCACTCCGCTGGTAGTCCCATGTTGCCGGAATCAGCCGCTGTGTTGTTTGCTATTGATAACACATCTCCAATACCTTTAAAGGTGCATTTTGTGATTCTATTACCTTGTGTTTTTGTTCATGGTTCACTATTTCCATAACAAAAAGCCAGTTATTCTAATTGTATGTGTTTTGGTGTTATGAGCAAATGTTTGTAGCGGGTTGTCCAATAGACCATTGTGTTGTAATTTCTATCTGTTTACAGACAAGATATACAAAGTCATGATTTTTTGGTGGAGTCTGCATGTCAAATTAGGCTAAGACTAACAAGTTTTAGATGAATACAAACCAAAAGTTGTTGGATGAGGCTGTGGAGCACAAAATACCCCTGGCCCTTGAAAATATCTAACAAACAATTGCATGCCTTATTAGCCATAATTAATATATGAAGAGCTCATTTCTAAAGGGCCTAAATTCAATTTTGGTCAAAATTGAGTTAAAGGCTGATTCAGAGATTTTGAAATTTAACTTTTTCGTATATTAATTACAAATAGTCAACTAGAACTAACAATAGTTACCTAAAATGCTTAATTCCCAAGTTTGAGGTGAATCGGATTTTTCGTTTTGATACAGTAAACATTTATGTGTAGTATAACAGTGCCATAGGATACTGTGTATAACAAAAAATTCCGGATCCGGAATTTTAAAACAAAATCGTGATTTTCTATATGAAGGACTTCGATATGAGCTTAGCCATTTCACACAGTGATTAGTACATGGACAAGCATTATGTACATGCAAAAAACATGATTTGTGTGAAAATTGAGGGCGCCCTCCTCGGGAAATCTCTGAGTCAGCCTTTAATAGCAGAATAAGATAAAGATGGTAAAAAACACACATTTTGACACTAATTTCACATTTCAAGCATACTCTGTTCCAAAGTTAAGGGCTTTGGCATTGTCCAGAAATTTATGAAAAAGTTCAGATATCCAACTTTTTCCATGGAAATTATTGTTAGTATCATTGGTAGCAAAATTAACCCCCCAAAAGGAAATATTGAAAGTGACATAAATAATAAAATCAGTGGATTTTCTAAAAAAACTCAAAATTGGCAGCCATCTTGAAAAACAAGTAAGTGTCATAACTCAAAGAGTTTATAAGCAATTTTTATGCAGTTTTTCTATTTTCATCTCCACCTCAGTTTCCCTTTGCAGTGAATCTTGTTTTAAGATCAGTTTTGTGGGAATGTAGTTTGCCCAAATTTGGTCTGCAAATGTGTTTTCCAAAAGGGCTTAAATCCATTTCACACAGAAATAAAGAAATACATAGAAACACTATAGAAAAGAGTAAAACTAATGGTTTTTTTGGCTTCTACATGTGGGATCTTTCATTGAACCCAGAATTATATAAATAAAGTGCAATGTGCCTAGTTTAAAAATACTGCAAGTAAACTTGTGTCATCCCCAAGTTGGCAGTATGGAATATGACCTCAGATGACCTCTGACCTTGGTCCATGACCTTTGACATCATGCTCATATGAGGGAACCCCTATTGCACCTTTACCCCAAGTCTGGTTTCAATCGGACTTTTCGAAGGAGACCTGAAAAACAAAAACTCAACCTTGGTTAGAAAAGCTAACCAAACTGGAACACATGCACATACATACGGACATGCACGCCCTCACAATATCCCCCTCTGCTTTTCAAGCCAGAGGGATAAAAATGGTGATTTTCTCAGAACTATAAGTGGATTAGGCCCTTTTGGAAATCGCCTCTTCATATCTAAGGGCATGTTCAGAAATCTCCAGATAAAGGTGCTTAACTAGAGGTGGGCTGGTTATTTATCAGAGTAAGACTTGGGCAACCTCTACCTCCCATAGCTCATTTTCACCTCGTTCTTATCTTATCAACATCCAGTTGCATGCCTAGGTTTTAACATCATCATCGTCCAATATAGGGTAGACACACCAGAGCCTGGAAAAATCAATGCTACCAAATTTCAATATCAAGAAAATTTAGGACATGCGTTGATATCGAATGTGGCATTGTTGTTTCAGGGGTTTAACCTGACTGAGTAATTGGAGCTCTGAAATTAATATTGTCGGGTGAGTACAACAAGATCGGAAGTGCAATAGCTGCCATATGTCAGAAATTCCTATTAAACATACTATTATGCCAAGTCTTTGGTCAGTGGCTCTTGAAATGGTTCTCCAAGCGATATAGTCACCTGAAGAACCATTTCAAGAGCCACTGACTCAAGGACAGATAAATTGAGTTATCCTAATACAAGGCAGCACGTGGATGGAGCACATGGCAGCTATTGCACTTACGACCTTATTGCACTCACACAGATATGTAAATTGTTTGTTTAACGAAAATCTCGAAATTGCATTCTGCATTAGATTTTAAATGCCTCAGAGATCAACTTTTATCATACCATCATTTAGATCCCTCGATTTTCATTGGATAATCTCCTCAATTTACTGACTAGATATATCCCATATCACCCCCTCAGAGTGCATCTCAACGTCCGTATCATGTCAGTCAGGAACTGCTCATGCGTGACCATGCATCATGACAACAAAAATCCGAAAATTCAGCGTTCATTTTTGACGTAAATCACTGCTCTAATTTGGCGATTTTTAGCATTGTTGAACCGAGTTGGAACAAGATTTCAGCTTATCGCTCTCACATACACTAAAAGACTTTAAAATAGATCAAAATTTTGTTTGTGAATCAGGAAAAGATGATTTTGAGGGCTGTTTATTTTCAAAGATTCTTTTCGCTGAAAATTTGTCACCCTTGCACTCATTTAAAACAATAGGCCAACAGTTAATTTATGGTAAGTATTGTTTGTTTTGTGAATCGCCCTTAGAATTCTCTTAGGCCCTATGTGTGTGCTTAATTTGTTTTGCTTGGGTATGATAAAATTGTTATTAGGTGAGTTTTGAGGTGACACATATTATATCTAGTCTCGGATTCTATATCTGGGCTCGGGCTGCGCCCTCGCCCGATACAGACTCCTCGACTAGATATAATCTGTAATCACCCCAAAACTCGCTTAATAACTAATAATATATTGTACTCAGGGGTGGTGTGGAAATAACAAAGAGAAAAGTATTGATTGCTTAAAGATTGCTAATGGATTGTAAAAAAAAAATCCACTTGCATTTATCACTATCACTGTAATAAATACCTGAACTTTCTCTGCATTTCTATGCTAAAGGATTGTAATAATTTCACTTGTATTTATCACTATCCTTGTAATAAATTCCTGAATTTTCTGTGTATTTGACTGCAGAACACAAACACACTCCATGGGACCCCATCCCGGCTAACTTCCTCACCCAGCTCAAAGACCAGAGTGTAAAAGAAGGGAAGGCGACAACGTTCCAATGTGAAGTAACCGGCAACCCAGCTCCTGAGATCAACTGGTTATGGGACGGGCAATTTCTGGAGACAACTCAAAATATTCGGACTGCCTTTGATGGCAAAATCGCCACTCTGGAACTTCTATCCACATACAAGGATGACGCTGGTGTCTATTCCTGCCAGGTGTTTAATGGCTTAGCCCAAAAATATCGCAGCAGTGCGAAATTGAAAGTCCAGGATGCAAATGTTAGAAAATTTGCCCTCAAAGCGCCCTCATTTACTGACAAAAGTGAGGACCAGAGAATTCAAGAGGGTCAAAACGTTGAGTTTTCTTGTCACGTCCATGGCAATCCCAAGCCCAAAGTCACATGGTTTTTCAACAATGAAGAGATTAAAGAAGGTGCTTATTTCCATTTTGAACATATCAAGGACCAGTACATATTACGTATTGACGAGGCGTTCCCGGAGGACGAAGGCGAATATGTTTGCCGCGCGAGCATACTAACGGGAAGAAGGAATGGAGGGTACGTCTTACAGTGGACGAACAGAAGGCATCAGTGCACCCCCTGGATAACTACAAAGGAGGCTATTCCCGCCCATCGTTCTTGTCACACCTTGCAGACAATCGTGTGACTGAAGGAGAAACGGTGACCTTTGAGTGTAAGGTCATGGGGATGCCGGAACCAGAGGTGATTTGGTTTCACAGAGGAAAATAAGTCTGATTCATGGACCTAACCATATACTGGAATATAACAATAATGGAACTTGTATGTTGATTATGCCAAGAGTACGGATGGAAAGTGCAGGGAAATATGTGTGTGTTGCAAGGAGCTCGCTAGGAGTGGCCAATAGTATAGCGGTGCTTAGTATAACTGAAAGAGGTAAGTACTCTTTAAAATGTGATAATGTAGAATTGAAATAGCTATACTTAGTTTGGTCTTAACCCTTTTACATAGTGTGTCTGGCCAGAAGTAAGGAGTGACATCTATGGCAGGCTTAATGTCCAATAATTCAAAAAACCTGTTTCTCAATCAAAAAACCCGGTCTCTCAACGAAAAACAGTTTTTGATCAAAATACCAGGATTCTTACCAATCGAAAAACCAGGTTTATCAACCAAATTAAAAAACTTGAGTTTTTCGGTGTGAAACCCAGTTTTTCAATTGAAAAACTGTGTTTCTTAATTGAGAAACTGTTTCTTTTTTGCCAAAAAAACCCTTTTTTTCTGAAAATCCTATTTTTGACCAATAAACCCAGTTTTTCGATCCAAAACTGTTTTTCGGCAAAAAAACAGGTTGGCAAAAAAACCCAGGTTTATCGATCGAGAAACAGGGTTTTTCAAAATTATTGAACATTAAGTTTGCCATAGACATCATAGCTTTTACACAGTGTAAAAGGCACTATCAGTGATTTGCTTAATCAGAAAATTGAAAAAAAAATCATCAAAAATCAGAGTTTTGCATTTTTATAACAAGTGTAGGTATCCTAACATACCCTGCAAGTTAAAACACCAAAGCAGCCGAATAATGACAAAGTCAGATATTTTAGTCACTACTGTCCCTACGGACACTTCCTACTACACGTAATTGTATTGGGATTCATGTCTTTGAATACTGATGGGTTTTTTTCCCTTTCTAGCAATTTTTCAGTTGAAAAAAATATCTTATGAGAATTCTATAGACTTAATCTTCACTTTTAAGCTGTTCCTGCAAATTTCAAATATTTCAACTCTTACGGGTGATGATGACTATCACTGATAGTGTCTTTAAGCATGCACTTTGCAGTAAGCCGCATACATGTAAGTGTAGAAAGTCGGTGTATACTATAGGCATGCAAAACAGCTGTGCAAAAGTGATGACATCACACTTTCTGTCCCGACGAAGTATAGCGCATTAGTCAGTGGTTCTTGAGATCTTAAAAACTGCTGACACTGACTAGGCTTGTTTGGACTTAATTGAATGCATTTTGCATGTTGATTCTAAATAAGGTAATGAAAGTACATAATTTTGAAGTTTTATATTTTTTAAATCTCTGAGCTACTGTAGTTGCCTGCAGGGCTTAAAGGGTTAAATTGGGGGGGGGGGTGTGACATCATGACGCGACTTCTGCATTTTTTTTAGCGTTCGAAACCTAACACGCACAGTGACATCGCCATATAACTTGAGATCCAACAGAGTATACAGTACATAGTAGAAAGTGCAGTAGGGCAAGGCCTAAAATAAATGTTTGGTTGGTTATTCATCTATTTTCAATTTTTGTTTGAGTAGGAAAAAAAACATGCCTGTAATGTTGAGAAATGTCAGAAAAGTGATTGATTGATTTATTTAAAACATGTATATTTTTATATGTATAAAGATGTTTAAAGTGGATATTTCTTGTGTCTATAGCCTGTGTCTCTACCTCTGTGCAATGACGTCAGCACGAGATTCGTTGGTAGCAAGGGTAAAAAATCGCTTGCACTGATATGTTATGACATCACTGCACAGAGGTAGAGACACGGACTAAAGTTCTTTCAACCCTATATTTTAAAGGGGGATGGCCCGATTTAAGGATATGGAGTTTCCATCTTGATAGATTGGCCTTCACTCCAAAACCACATCTGTAAAGTTTCACGACGATATTTCAATCCATTTTGATGCGAGAGCTATAACCGTGATTTTGTAAGCCCCATAGAGTACTGTGTAAATTAATATTGGTCGACCAAAATGGAGCACATTTTCGCTCATAATTTCCAAACCAAACATCCTTTGGCTCTAAGATTTCACAGTGTAAATGAGAAAAATTAGTGGCACGTTTCATGAGAGAGGGGTCCAATAGATTGGCCTTATCCAGAAAACACTTTTTTTCAAAAAAACTAAAAAATCAATAAAATAACAAAATGTTTTAAACAATTTAACTCAAGAAATTCACAAAAGGCAACATCTGGGTAGACACACAATTTGAGTTGCCTGCAATAGTGTTTCAGGAGAGGAGACTTTTGATAAGGAATGTACAATTTTCCCCATTTTTGACCATCAAATGTAACATTCGCTGAAAAAACAGTATTTGTTTGTTAAAATTATCGGAAAACATGATAGTTTGAAAAACTGTCTTGATATGAAAAAGGGACCTGAAAATGACATAACAATCTATCAAAAAATCAAATCATCTCACAAAAAGTAGGTAAAAAATCCTCATGTTGTTGTTAATGGTAACTTTATGTGGACATATTGTGTCCATCAAAATAGGTAACGTTTGCAATAAGAAAAAAAGGTGGTTTTTGGGTAAAAAATTACATTTCTTTGTCCAAAATTTACTTTTGGAGTGTCTTGGCTCAGAACTGTACCCAATTAAAACTGTAATGCACACCAAAATACCATTTGATACTTGAAATTACCACATGTATGTAAAATCGGGGGGAAGATTGGGACCCCTCTATCGTAAAACATACATGTAGCATTCTGATGAACAAAATGTTGACCACTTCCGGTAAAATCTGGGGCTTCTGGGGACGAGGCTATTAGCGATCAGGCCATGGACCTTTAATAGTCATATATCCATATCTGCTGGTTACTGGGACTGGTTATGATGAAAGTAACCAGATTAGTGAGCGAGAGAATTCTTGAAAAATATATTAAAAAGCTGACCTTACTCTATAAGGAGAGGCAAAGGCCGATCAAACATATTTTTTCCTTGAATTTAATGCAATTTGTAACTATTTTGATTAGATTTTGAAAATTGAAGCTATCTTTAGAAGATAGGAAATTGAAGCTATCTTTGGCCATTTGGTTGATTTTCAAAATTGTATTCATCCTCAGAAGATTGTGACAACTGTAGTTATCTTCAAAAGGTCATGATTGTGAAAATTGTAGCTATCTTTAGAAGATATTAACATTATTGAAGTTATCGTTAGAAGATAGTTAAAGTGCTAGCTTCTCGCCACTTCCCAAGTTTAGGGAAAAACAAATAGTATTGATTTCCAAGGTCAGGGGAAAACAAAATGTATTGATTTCCAAGGTTAGGGGAAAACAAATAGTATTGATTTCCACGTGTTTTGACACTTCGATCTAAAAATACATAGGACAATGCTATGCTGTAGCTATTTTTTTGTTATCACATAGTGCTGAAATAATTTGAGGGTTGACAATCAGAAGGACATAACTCAGCACTGAAAGAAATATTAAAGAATTTCTTTAATTCTGCTGTAATACTACTTTTGAGAAATGTGATGTTTAATATTTTCTACTAAGCAAATCTATTCATTACTCAAAATGTAAACATCTCATAAAGCTCATATATGGTACTGTAAGCAAACATTATATAAACTTTAGTAAACAAAGAACAATTTTTAATTATAAACAGCAGAATTAAAGAAATTCTTTAATATTTCTTTCAGTGCTGAGTTACGTCTTTCTGATTGTCAACCCTCGAATTGCTATGAAAGATATCCAAACCAAAACTAGTTATCTTCAGTAGATAGCAGAATTGAAGTTATCGTTAATGGAAAGTAAAAACATCAACTGTAGCTGTAGAAGTAATTGCTATCTTCAGTATTCAAGGTTTTATTCAAGGTTTATTCAGAAAATGTACATCGCAGCCATCAGGCTGAATTGCATACATCATACAATATTAAAAGCATTAATTTAAAAAAAATACAAAATTGCACTCAATATCCTACAAAATGATTAACATCTAAATATAAAATAAAACACTAAGTTAATTACTCACACACAACCACACACAAACGTAAACAATACCAAACACACACCAACCACCTATCACTGCTCACAAACACACATCAACCACCTATCACATCATACCACACACCACATCCTCAATATCCTCAAAAAACATACACAACCACACACCATCACATATCACCTCACAACCACTCATGATCAAACACAATATCTCATACCTTCCTCCACTCAAAACATTCCCAACCGCTCACAACAGCAAACCTACACAAGCATTAAAAATGTTTTAAAAAGATATGTGCCATTTCAATGTCCTGAAGCATCTTTATTCCATAAGGTTACCATGTATGGGATTGGACTATTTGCGTATCTTTGAGTGCGCACCTTAGGGATGGAAAGGAGGTTGGTGTCACGCAGTAAGTATCAGTAGATAGTATACAAATATATACTGCCAAATTTGAGGCCTTATTTTAAACTATGGACCTCAGGTAACCTGGCTTGTTGTATTTTCTGAGGGCAAAGCCCATCCAGAATGTTTGACTATCTGGGTCTTGCCCTAGTTTTAACTGGTGGCTGGACTTTGGCAGTATATCGCTTAGAATAAATTGAGGGTTGTGTAATTAGTGTTTGCATTGGCCTAAACATGGTGTAATGAAACTGGCTATCTTTTGGCCTCTCCCATCCCACAATTTTCCACCCCACCATTAGAAGGTTGTTTGTGCCTTGAAAAACTTTCCTATTTTGATGCACTTTGCTTGGAAAAATGGTAAAACTGTGGACATAACATGAAGTAACATTGTAAATGCAAGGATACACAAATGTAAAATACAAACTAGACAGTTTCCAGTTTCACATGTAACTTATGCTACTACGCTACTACAAGTTGAGTTATTACAACACAGAATCAATTAACTTCTAAATGTTCATCTGCATTTCTTCAATTCTCAAGATGGAGAATTGGTGCCGTTTCCCATCATTTTCTTCCAGTATTTCAACTACATTTCACCACACAGCTCCTGTGCATAACTGGCCTGTATGATACATTTGTACCATGTCCATGTTGTCTGACCCTATCACAATACATCTTCTGCCGAATTCTTCCATTTTCCGGCCGCCCTCTGACAAGGTTTCCTTGGCTTTGCCGTCTTCTGCCTTGGCTACAGACTCAGTCCCCAGGAATAACCCCTTTTCATCTATTTGAGTCACCATGGTAATGGTTTTGAATGGTTCTGCTGTCTGTTTGATGCAGGTGATGGTGGTTCTTATAATTATGCTTGAAGACCTCAAAGAATGGGAGTACATGATGTGCTTGTGGGATAATAATAATAAGCATTTATCAAGCGCTTTATCATAAGGCCAAAGCGCTGTACAAAACATACAATTAAAAAGAGAACAAATATACAACTTTTAAAAGCTAAAAATACAAACATACTGTACACATAAAATCTTAAAACCTACCAAGAAATATTAAAAACTAGCATATGCAAAGCTACCGAGAGAAATATGAATTTAGCTGACTGGAAAAAGGTGGGTTTTGAGTGCATTCTTAAAGGCAGCGGTTGAAGAGCAGCGGTGAATGTGAATTGGCAAAGAGTTCCATAGGCGTGGGGCTGAGGCAGCAAAAGCTTTATCACCATGAGTCCGTTTAGTGCGAGGAGTAGCAAGTAGAAGCTTATCGTCACCAGATCTCAAGTTCTGTCTAGTTGGAACATACAGGACGAGATACTCGGTCAGATACGACGGAAGTAACCCATTAATACCTTTATACGTGAGCAGTAGAAGTTGAACAAGATCCTGGATTCGAGGGGGAGCCAATGGAGTTCTCTTAGTAATGGGGCTGACGGATGACATCTGTCAGATCGAAACACAATCTGCGCTGCTCTATTCTGCAAGAATTGGAGTTTTTTACAATCTTTGGATGAGATGCCGTGTAACAAAGAATTTGCATAGTCAAGTCGCGACAAAACCAATGAACGGACGAGTTTGTGGCAGCTGTCTGTGGTGATATACCGACGGATCCTGCTAATGTTACGCAGGTGATAGTTGACAGTTTTAACAGTTTGTTTGACATGTTCTGTCATTGACATCGTCTGGTCAAATACAACACCAAGGTTTCTGATGGTAGATGATTGAGATATCGTAGTGCCACCAATATTTATGGAAATGTCTTTGAGATGTTTGAGATTGTAGTAAGAAGACGCAAGAAAGAATTCCGTTTTATCACTGTTCAATTTCAGTTTATTTGCCGTCATCCACTCACTGATTTCGTTGATACATGAAGAGAGTTTATTAATTACAAGATGAATATCACACTCCGATTTCGCATTAAAAGGTAGGTACAATTGCACATCGTCAGCATACATATGGAAATTAATCTCATACTTGCGAATAATGGCACCGAAACAGCATATGTACAAAACGAAAAAGAGCGGGCCGACAACAGAGCCCTGTGGAATACCGTAGAAAAGATCATGAATGCTAGATGTTATGTCACCAATGGATACTCGGAAAGAACGGTCACACATGTATGATGATATCCATGCTAAAGCAGAGCCACATATACCGTAGGTGTTCTTAAGCCGGTTCAATAAAAGGGTGTGGTCTACCGTATCGAATGCGGCCGATAAATCAAGCAGCACGACCGCAACGGCCTTGTTGTCGTCCATACATTTCAAGATAACAGTTTTGACACGTAAAAGAGGTTTATAAAAAATGTAAACCCTGTAATTTGTTAGCAGTGAATATGTTTTATTGGTGATTAATGGTGATTTTGGATAATTTTTCAAACCGAAAAACCAATTTTCTAAGCAATGTATTTCTGTGTAATGAATGCATATTAATAGAGCTAAGCCTACAGAAGTGTAGTATGTGATGGCCTGTGTGTGTGTGTGTGCTGCCTCAAAAATGTTTGAATGCAAAGGTGAAAAAGAACGCACTGAAAGGGCAAACTTTGAAAGTAAACATCCTGAAATGCCTTGTAACATAGCATATTGTTATTTAGTGAAACTTGTCATGGGATAAAAGTTAATCATTCCATTTGCTGTTTTTTATTTACTTTCCAGCATTTCTGTTTGCATTGAGTTCTTTTTTATGTTATTTTTTTGTATTGTCAATATACGGGACTTCTCTTGGGAGAATGAGTGACATGTCGAGATATGGTCTTTGGATTTAAGGCGAATTAAGATTAGAGGTGCACTCCCCACTGGTCATTCAATGATGGAGTATGATCATGACATGGGACTATAGCAATAGAATTTAATGGTTCGATTGTGTGTGTGGTGGTCCACAAAGTATAATGATATGATTTATGCACAATTACAATGTCAAAATTACAGATTCAAAAAGACCATATTTTATAGAGTATATTTTATATACTGTTATTGCTTTCTGAGTGTAATGAGAACTCGGCCTTTTTGCCTACTGCCCAAAGACACAGATACCAGCAAAAAGAAATCAGGAGCTAATTTTGCTAGCACAGTTTTCAACATAATGAGGTAATTTGATTTTAATTGCCAGTCATCAAATCTGCATCTAGCATTGCTGTGCTCGATGCTTGGTCTAGAAATTATTACCGTACTTTATAGTCAAATTCTGTTCAGCTTCTTCTTATCATGTCCAAACACAGTGGTTCTCAAATATGGTCTAGCCAGAGATGGGTACAATATCTGGCTGCTTCATTGATTTTGGCAAGGTCATTGTCTGTGCATTGTTGCTCCAACAGTGGGCAGACCAAGAGATGTTCCATTGTCTGTGGTGCTGTTCCACAACTACAGCTAGGTAGTGTCCTGATCTGCTTCTAAGTATAGCCTCACTTCTGCAAGGAAACCTTAGATGGCTGGTTTCGGTTCTCAATCTGTTGAAACATCACCATTCAGCCCATGAGGAGTTAGCGCCAGGTGGAAGATGCTCACCAGGTTCTATACCAAAAGACGTTACTTGGTTGATAGCAAGTCTTTCTTTCCACAAGGCGACTCTCTTATACTTCTCAGAGACTGTTTCAAGGGGTTGGACTTTGCTTAAGAAACTCTCTATATTTAAGGCAGTTAGCAGTGGGTATTCAGCAGGCATTTCAGGTGAATTTTAACATAAAAACATGGGGAAAAAATGCAAATGTTAATTTAACGTCACCGGCGATGCTAAATTCAGCAGACGACGAAAATGGCTTTTAACACACGAACACACACTATGTATGCATGTTTCTCACGCTATGTACACTATTTGACCGGTCTATAACCTTTGTGGTTTTAATATCAGTGAGTACGAGTCAAAAATATTCATGTAACATATACATTTGTTGATTAAAGTTATGGAAAACTTAAAAGTTGGCCTACAAATTACCTGGATGTCTTTATCCTCATATCAATGTCCCTATCTGTTTTGGGGTATGTTATTTTTATGTGTAAAATATATCTCTGTTCTTCCAATGGCCTAGACTATCATTTGAGAGCAAATTGAAGAAATTTCATATTTTGTGAAAATGTGCCAGTGCCGCTTTAAGGTGTATCCAGTTGTATTTTTAATCAAAGCAGTATATAAAAGACAACAAAACTTGTTGGAAAATACATGTAACAATTATGTTAGAACATTTCTTAAAGAATCCACCTGTAGGTATATTATTTTACAAGCATTATTCTTCAAAGTGACTTGGTAATTTTTATAACAGATTGAAGTAATTTACAATTTGAAAACTTAAAGGCTGACTCAGAGATTTCAAAATATATATATTTTTTGTGTAGTTATTAAAAATAGTCAACTAGAACTAAAGATACTCACCTAAAATGCTCAATTCCCAAGTTAGAGATGTGCAGTACACATTTATGTACAGTATAACACTGCATAGGATACCGTGTATAACAAAATTTCCGGATCCGGAATTTTTAAACAAAGTTGTGATGTTCTATATGAAGGACTTTGATTTGAGCTTAGTTATTTCACACAGTGATTATTGTATGGACAAGCATTATGAATATGCAAAAAACACAATTTGTTCGAAAATTGAGGGCGCCCTTCCCGGGAAATCTCTGAGTCAGCCTTTAATCATGAAATACCTAGCTGTATGTATTAACATGAATGATTATCAGACCAGCTTGACGTTATATTAATGTCTAGTTTCCTCGTAATCTAATTTAGGCTTGTGTGCACAATGTCACCACAGAATGTCATGAGTGCTGCGCATAACTAGCTATTACAAAATGATGATAGATTGCCATTGTTTACTGACTTAACTCAATTTAAGCACATCAGTTGATAAAGGAAACTCCATTTTATAGCAGGTATTTAGTGGATTAGGTAGAACAGTGAAATAGTATTCTTAATGAGCAGTTAAATGAAGGTGACATTATCATGGTTGGACTTTTCAAACAATATTTTCAGACTTTTCAGACCTACCACATCGCATGTGTTTGTACGGCTATTCATTTATTGAATACATGGGATGCCCTACCCTACATTTTTCAGTTAAATTCCTCATAATAAATAGACTGAAGTATTATACCATGCATGTTCCTGTTTAGCAAGAATTTGAGTCATAAAGTAGTGAGCCCTCGATAATGATCAGTCCTGGGCAACACAAATTCAATGTTAACACAGATGTGTTCTTCACAGTTTCGTATCAACTGCCTCCTGCAACAGTCAATATGGAAGGAAATTGTCACACAAACTGGACCAAAATGACAAAAGATAGTGTTTTTATTATGACCTTTTCTGTCATACCTTCCATTTTCTGTGGATTCCTACCAAGAAAATATGTTTTGAGTGTGTTGTCAATTTTGTTCTTGCAATGCATTCGATAAAATGTGTTTTAGAATTGAGAAAATATGTTTTAATCATGCATACTGTCAATTTTGTCCTTTGGGCTTTCCCTAGTTTTAGAAGAAAACTAGGGCAAGCTACAATAAAGATGTTGCTCTATGTATGCAACATGTATACCTTTTGTCAGGCCCATATGCAGGAGTGTCAGTCAAAAAGTCAGAAAAGGGAGGGGGGTAGGTCCATTCTTTACCAACCGAAAGTCTACATTCTCGAAGGCCTGCACCCCCAAAATAAATCCTGAATATGGCACCCTACTTTTTGTGATACATCGGTGTAAATTAGCATGCGCGCACACAAACAAAACCACACACACGCACATTTCTAAGGCATGCTGGACCATGTGGGAAAGATATAGTGGCCAGTTGGAAAATTTTCAACGTGGCCCGATGCCCCAAAATCTATAACGCGATTACTTTTTTTCTCGCCATGGTCGAAAAATATGCCTCTTTTTATTAAGATCATGTATTGGGACCGCCAAATCCTAACATGGATATACTAAAGGTCCATCGGCCCGATCGCTAATAGCCTCGTTCCAGAAGCCCCAGATTTTACCGGAAGTGGTCAACATTTTGGTATCAAAGCAAAGTTCATACTGTACTTCTCATTTACCCCTGTGAAATCTTAGAGCCAAAGGCAGTGCTTGATTTGGAGATCTAAATGAAAATATGGCCCATTTTTGGCGACCAATATTAATTTTACAAGTACCTATGGGGCTTACAAAATCACGTTTTTAGCTCCCACATCAAAACGGATTGAAACACCATCGCGCGAAAACTTTACAGATGTGGTTTTGGAGTGAGGCCAATCTATCAAGATGAAAACTTCATATCTCTAAATCGGGCCATCCCCCTTTAAGTCTCGTACACATCAAATGCTGGCAATACAGTGTATGATGTGTTCAGGATTAATGTTTTTGTAGCACTTTCGCAAAATATACAACTGTCAAAAATGGTTTTAAAAATATCACAGAGCGGGCTCCTTGGGGTGATGATATTGGAAATTCATTTACAACATGAGATTATGTGATAACTAACAAAGCATCCACGTGTTCTTGTGTTGTGTGTGTACATCCCATCATGAGTCCTATCTCAAGCTGGTAGTCACATGTTGTTTTCATCATGGGGAGTTTGTTATTCTATGGATTTCTGGGAAGATTTCTGGAGTTGTGACCTGAAAGATATTTACTAACTTTTTTCCAGAGGAAAAAGTTTTGTGTGAGAGAGTCATTAGTATTTGTTTAATATAGACTCCTTTGGTCTTAATTAAAAGCATGGTTGTTAATTTGATTATCAATACATGATAACGTAAAATACTATTTTGTGATTTGTTTAATGGTACATATAAGAAATGTGTTATACCCGTATTTACACAGTGGTCATTTCTTGACAAATACATCGTGTAAGCGTAGCCCCTTACTGTGAGGTCTGTATACAATATTCCAATATTCAACAGTGATTATTTTGAAGAAATTGATGATAGTGGCTGTAAGAATTAATGTTACATGTGGTGAATTGGATGACAACAGGCGTTTCTTACTCGCATGGTAGTATATCAATGTCAGCTATATGCATGTACACCATGTCTCCCGTGGCAGCTACTGCAAAAAGTACATACTGGGCTAATTGCGAGGCAGTAGATGCACGACAGGCTGCAAAGGTTTACAGTGATGTGTCTACTCTTACAGTACCATACTTTGCCTGAGATGACGGTGCTGATACGCCATATACCCAGTCTGCCTTGCTTAAGTTGCAGTGCCCACTTCTTTGAGCTTCTTTGACTACGCAAGCGCTGAAAGTCGGTACATATGTACGCCCACGTTGTTACTTCGGGCTTGACAGAGTATACCCCAATTGCTATCCTGTAGTGGTGTGGACGGTCCCGGAGCAGATGTGCATGCAGTTAACACATACCTACCCCAATTTACGGGGTATGAATTTCCTCTTTTAAAGGGACAGGAGGAGGATTTTTTTGAGATACGATTTTCTCTCAAATTGGCACTGGATCGCTTTTAGGCCACTACCAGAGAACGTTCGAAGGTTATTGGATAAAACAAGTACAAAAAGAAAACCACAATATTTCTTTTTAACTTGCCTGGACTATCGTAATTGTCCCCATAGAACACCGTGCTTTGATTTTATGTCGTGCACGGCAGAAAGTACTAAATCTCATCTTATTACAAGACGGCGACAGGCTTATTCACTTTCAGGTATGATCTAATAATTGGTAAGCATTCCAAATAGCAAAAAAAACCTCGGTTAGACAAAAAATTGGGGGAGGCTTCTTTCGGAAATCTCCTCATGTCTATTAAGAGGATTTCCTCATTTTTGACATTTTAGTGGACAAAATTTGAGATTCTTTGATTTTTCGACGCTTTGGCATTTTTACTCATTTTTATTAGGATTTCCACCTTTTCCTAATTTTTTGTCCCCCCCATGGGACTCTCACATCCCTGCATTTACTCCACCACCATATTATAGTAGAAAAAAAAAAAAATGAGGGTGCTATTACACTCATTCTCCACGTGGCATTTTTTGATAATTTTTGAGAAAATCATACGAAATTCAAATCGGACATCATCCAAACCCGATAACTCACCTGCCCTAAAAATGCAAATATACACCAAAACTATCTAAAAAAATCAAATTTGCCAGGAGAAATAACTACGCACAACATACGCAACCACATATGAGAAGTGTTGCCAGTAATTTTGAATTGCAGAGTTGATGGATAGAGCGTATAGTGCCAGGATTTATAGTATAAATCAAGGGTTTAGTGCAAGAAGGCCCTCTGCAATAGCTGACCATCTGTCAGATATGTTCTTATTGAGTGTTGTAACTGCCAATCTAACCCCTGGCAAGCTATTGCAAGATGGGACCTTTTTCTCTATTACCCTCAAAAGTTTGATCAAATTTTTTTGAGGAGTTACTTTCAAGCTCAGCTGTTGCTAGGAGCATAAATCTTTTTTTACTCCTGTCAGATCAGGCCAAAAGAAAGAGAGATTCTGGGGAAAGATTGTTACATCTGCAGGTCACTTTCCAATTACAGCTAACAATATTATCATGTTGAACTTGATTAGTTTAGTGACTATCTTTAGAAAGGCTAACAGTTAATTGAATGATGCTGACAAGATCCCATGAACTAATTACATTGCTATCCACTAAGGCAAACGGATGAGAGGGATAAGCAGGTGGCTTTTTTCTCTTCTGTTGTGGGTATTCTTGTATTTGATAATTCAGGTTCATGCAGTCCAATGTGACGATATTAGTGCATTATTTTTATCCATTTTGTGATGATTGTCCACCGTTCAATGCTCAATTTCAATATTTTCCATGACTCATTGGGCATGGAGACAGTTGTGGAGATAAACGTTTTTTGTTTTAACTTAAAAATTAGAAGGGGTAGGCCACTATGCATGAATCTAGCAAGAAACCCTATGACTATAGTAGCGAAACTTATGCAATGCATGTGAGGATCAATTAAACTTGATACAACCCGAGAGAGTTATGGGACAAATATGTGATGTGATCAAGCAAAATGATTCGGAAGTCGCAAATATTGATTTTGAGATATAGCTAAAACAAAGGAGAAAATGTATTTTGTTTCCTATTGTTTTGGCCACCCTCAACTGATCATATCTTGGAAGTAAGTGATCAATTTAAAATTGGGATTTCAGCAAAATGTAGCTTTTTAAAGGTTGCAGACAGCTACATGAAAAGTAAAAATTGAATCTGACCGACTCAGACTCATTTTGCTGACGCATCACATATTATACACGGGCTTGGAGAAACTGGCGAGCATTGAATTACATAAGATAAAAAAAATACATGATCTCGACCCCAGTCCTCTACGCTATCTAGGCGTGAGATTTACCATCTATAATAATAATAATATTTTTTGAGTTATAATTAAAGCATGAGGCCAACTAGTAAATCGGGAAAGAAAAAGAAAAATGCGCTACACAGCCCAAAACACACAAATGATGTGGATTTCTTTCCTGTGCAAAATAAAATATATGCATGCACAAATATAGCAAAAATACATTGGCAGATGAATAAGCAAAAAGGGGTGGGGTCAACATCAGTTAATAAGAAAATGTGCCTTAAAAAAACCCCATCATGACGTGAATAGATTAAAAAGATCCGCATTGACGGATATAACCGGAATACTTCCATAGTAGGAAAGGCAAAAATAGAGTTGAGGAAAGAATTAGTCCGCGCAACGCACAGTGCAGGAAATATTTCATTCAAACACTCTACGAACGAAAATCCATGAAAGAGGTTGGACACATGCGTGGAGAAGTCTGAAGCAAAAATCTGCCGCCTTTGAAACTTAAACAAGTGATCAACTTTCATAAGGCAAAAATTCAGACAACCTATCAAGATACGTAACATGGTGACGATGATCAGACCAAGACCATGGACAATAGAGGACGTGTTTACATGGGATTACCAGTGAATAACGAGCACTAAGTATCTTCAGCCTTTATTTCAAGTGGCTTAAATATTATATTAATAACAATTCCAATAAAAACAATGCCAACAAACTCAACTTGACAAAATTGAGGTGATGCATTGACGTATGTACAGAAAATGACCGGATAGTGGCTTAAGTTGACAAAGTTGTGCGTAAACTCCCATTTACCTTTTGCAACTGTGTTTATCCATGAGGGCCAGCGATATCAAGGAAAGGCGAATAGGATGCTAGCTCCAACTAGCACAGGTGAGATTGAACTGGAAAATATTTGTCTTTGTGTTCGTTAAGGTAGGATCAAAATGGTGTGAAAAAAACTATAAATTCAAGTTCTGCCCTGAGTTGATTTAGTTCCAATCGTGAATATAGTAAGATTGAATTTCTCCACAATATTTAGGGGATAAAAAGGTTACATTTTGTTAGTTTTTTTTTGTTTAAATTCTGAATTTTCCATAATAAATTTTCTGTGCTGAAGGGGGAGTTTGAAAAACCAAATTAAGTGAAATATTTCCAAAACGAATTTAAAAAAAAAAATAAAAAAAATTGGAGGCATGATTTCATCAATACCAAACATTTCCAAAAATGCCAAACCATATGGGCATGGCACCAGAAAAAACCGATGGATCTAACCTTATGTTTACTCAAATATAGGTTTTATATAAATTTTTATTTACTTATTTTACTTGCACACTCAGTTATAGTAGTCACTCAATAAGTCCCTCAGGCACTCATTCGTCAATCATTCATTCACGCTCATGATTGCACACACTCCCACTATTTTATTAAAAGGCACATCATACAATAAATGAAAGAAGATTGAAAAGTAAAAAAATGAAACAATTATAATCCAGAATAGAGAATTGGACTCAAAATGAGGCATGGAGAATATTACAAAATAAACGCCAAACAAATTACAGGACGTCACAAAAAAATAACTAACAATCAAATTTATTTTTTTTGTCAAAAAACTTAAGAGAGAAACTGGCAATTTGAAAAATAGTGAGCCATCTAGATTTTCAACATTATTATTTTGCGTGGTTGTTAAAGCTTGTATATACATTAAACCTCACCTGAAATTAGTAATCCCAAATCAGCGCGCTTAAGGGTAAATCGGAACGATTTTATAAGCCGGCGGACATTAATTCAGCAGCAAGTGGAAATGGTGTTAAAACATAAGCAACACAAGACGGGTTGATTCCCACGGCATGGACCCTGTTTGACCGATCTGTGACCCCTTTGTAATTTTAATATCGATGAGTACGATTCTATGATACTTATGTAATATACACATTGTGTTTAAGTTACCAACGAAACTTAAAAGTTAGCCTATTTTTTACCTGGATGTCTTTAGCCTGTATTAAAGAGACCTGAGATTTCCGAAAAGAAGAAACGCCCCCAATTTTCTCACCACCATTTTTTACATCTTTGGAATGCTTACCATGTATTAGATCACACCTGAAGTGGAATAGAAACGCCCGTCTTTATGTAATAAGATGATGATTAGTCGGTTCTGTCGTGCACGGACAGAAAGTCAAAGCCATGGTTTCTATGGGGAACGAGTACGATAGCAGGCAAGTTCACAACAAGGTTTTGCGGTTTTCTTTTGCAAATGCGTGGTCCAATAAACCTTCGAAACGTTATCGGAAGCTGGTCTACAACCCGATCCAGTGAAATTTGAGAGAAATTGTATTCTAAAAAATCTAAGTCCACTTATTAATGTCCCTAGATCTGTTTAAGGTATGTTATTTTTATGTGTACAAATGTATTTATTCTTCCTATGGCCTAGACGATCATTTGCGAGCAAATTGAAGAAATTGATATTTCTAAATGTGCCAGTGCCACTTTAGGTAATATCAAGTGGACCTTAACTGATTGCTTTTCAGAGATGTTCCAGATTTCCTAAGAATTTAAGTTGTGTAATTTGGGGGTGGATTCAGTAGTTATTGGCAATTATCTGAGACACTTGAAAAATCTGTTGGTCAAGTTTCGGCTATCCGATATACCAAGTTTTCACTGAAAATCAACTTCAAATTAAAATAAAAAATGGTTATAAAGTGGTGCTTATTGTGATACTATTATTTAAACTTTACAAGTCCACATTGCCAATAAAATACACCTAGCATTGGAAAATTGGTTCCAAACAAATCTTGTTGTCTCAGCCTTACTCCAGGTTGCAGCAAGAAGGTAGAAAATAAAAACACACTGTTGAAAGTAAATGATGCCTTTTGAACCAAACGACCTTTCCTTTATTGTTCCCCTTTGTTCAACACTGGTTGCTTCATTATGTTCCTTCTTGGTATCTCATGGAGGCAGTGGGGATAGGAGAGGGTAAATTGTCCTCCACATTAGAGCGTTGTCCACAGATTTGTCCCTCAACAGAGATTTGGCTGTCCCCTTGGTTTCAGTAGTAAAATTCCCCAAATTTACCTGAGTTTTCATGATTATTGTTTGCCTGAGGCCGTGCCTGAAAGTGATGCGCCCAATTTCCCCAAAACACAATCGCTGGTGCTTTCACTGTTTGCAAATAATATATTGATTAGTTAATGCATGACATATTGTTCACTTGATCTGTTAACAATATTCTTTTGTTTGGAAACAGTTTTACTCTACAATGGATGCTACATACCTTATACCTTTTAGTTCTTGAACCTTCAAGTCAAAAACCTGGCCCAGTGGATTTTTATATCCTTTGTTTTCAATGGACAAGAACTCCGGTTTAGGGTGCAGCAAATTGGATTGGAATCAAAATTAGGCATATCATGCCATAATTTTTATCTGCATGAATTTTACTGGGTTTTATTTAGATTTATGCAGCAAAAAATATTAAAAAAGTAACAAAAATTATGAATTCGGATAAAGCGTGTCAAGAGTTACAGATTTTTGATTATGTTTTATTTCGCCTTTTCCTGAAAATTAGTCCTCATGTGCTTTACCATATAGATGTGGATAGTACATGGCACCATTGATGACAAAAGCAAACAATATAAATGGTAAGATTTAAAAAAAAAAAAAAATTTTATTCTAAATTTTTAACTCAACATGCTTACTATGCACAGACTTCATATTTGCAACATAAATGTTTTAGGGCAATTGTGACTTGCTGAAATCAAAATTCAAAGTCAAAACACTTCATGTAAAAAGGTTGCCATGGCAACCACATATACCGAAATGGCCAATTTGCCCATTTTTTCGCAATAGTGATGCTTTGTAACCCTATATCCATACAATGTGCTACAGCTTCATATTTGCAACATAATAATGGTTTTGGGCAATTTTTCTTGGATGAAATAAAATTCAAAATCAAACAATTCATAAAAGTTGCCTGCAACCAAATATAACCAAAGAAATTGACCAATTTAGCCCATTTTTATCAATATTTGATGCTTTTCACCCTACAGCCCATACAATGTGCCACAGACTTCATATTTGCAACATAATATTGTTGTGGGCAATTGTGACCTTTGATGAAAATAAATCCAATCAAAACGTTCATTAAAAAGGTTGCCATGGCAACCAAATATACCGAAAATTGACCACTTTAGCCCCATTTTTATCAATATTTGATGCTTTGTACCCTACATCCATACAATGTGCTACAGACTTTCACAATTTGAAACATAATATGTTTGGGCAATTGGTGATTGGATTTGAAATAAAATTCAAAGTCAAAACAATTCTTAAACGGTTGCCATGGCAACCAAATATACCGAACAATGACCAATTATCCCATTTTTAGCAATATTTGGGCAACTTTGTCCAATCCATACAATGTAATACGGACTTCAATATTTTGGTTCACAATATGTTTTGGGCAATTGTGACTTGAATAAACCAAATTCAAAGCCAAAAAATATTGATTACAACAAATGGTTTACCTGGCACCCCAAATAATACCAAATAATTGCATTTTAACCGTTAAGTGTTTCCAGGCATGGCAGGTTAAACATTATCTTAAAAAAGGCACCGAATAATACAATTTCACCCTATTTAGCAATATTTGACAAAAGGACAAGAAGGACCTTTAAAGATTTGGCATGAATTCACTATGAAGATCTGTATGAAGAGAGAAAGATCATTTATTTAAGTATAAAAACTTAAAGATCCCAGTCTGAAGCGGAGCATCAGAATCCTCTACTTCATCATGATCCGCAGTTCTCCATTGATGAAATCTTCTGCAAGTTTATTTCTGCTTTTTCATCCGTCTTCATAGTGAATTTCATATAAAATCTTCAAAGGTCTTTTGTCTTTTGGAAGTTCAGGAGTTGACAACAACTTTGTTATTTGGTTGATTCACAATTTACAGCACGTATCATCCATATCGTCGGCTGATCCTGAAAGCGTGTGTGTGTGAATTTATGGACGAGATTTTTAAAATGGACGTCGTCAACCCGGAGTCAAGTTGCTACTTCGTACGAGCGCAAAATAAAATGTGCCGCGGGGTGATCTCGTTCGATTTCGACTTGCTGTTTGGTAGAACTATTGTTGAAGGGATAGATTGCCTACTATAATCAAACGATTTTCTTGCCGGTGCCGGAAAAGTGGAAAAATACGGCAGTTTTGGGACCCATCTTTGCCGTGTATTACACATTGAGTAAAGCATCGATTTGGAAATCGTTGGTACCCTGGATGACGTCAGTTTTATGCAGGACTACCCAAATATGGATTGTAGACCACATGTCAAAACCGTGAATCCCCGAAACCCGATCCCAGCCGAAAATAGACAAAATCAGTCGGTGCGCTTTGAATTTCAATCCGTCATGCCGCGGTGAATGGCAAAATGAGATTTTGTACAATATAACTCTTGCTGTTTTGGACAGTTTTACTGCTTGTATCGTAACGAAAATTTGGCAGGTAGTAGTAATAGGCCTTGCGAAACATGATCTGAAATCAGATTTTGAAAAATCTTCAACCGTTTTTTAATCAATTTTTTCAAAAAGTTGTGTTTTACGGTGTGCTGGCTTGAGCGTGTGTGTACGTGTGGGCGTGCGTGATTTCATGGGTTTTGTCAGTGCGTATTTGACATGCCTATACAATTAATGAAGGAATTAGCTCATATGACCTGGTCTAACAATCAAGTCAAAATGTCTCACAGAAATGCACAGTATTCTCTTTTTACAATTTTTAGTTTGATTGTATAGTTTTTATTGGGACAGTACCGTACATGAATATTATTTATTACACATGAAAATACAGACATTCTATTAATTGTTGCAAATCTAAAAATATGGAAATGGATTGAAAAGTAAAGAGAATGCCAATCTTGATCATAGTTTGAATAAAATTATTGTGATAAGATGCACAACATTGCAAGTAAGTAAGATGCTTAGATTGATTAAGGGTTTTGCAACTTTTCAATTGGTTGCTGCCACGAGTGATAAGAGTGATTTGAGTGAAAAAGATTTTGCGAAGTGCACTTAATTTCTTATGTTCCTCTCTGGTGAGCTCCACTCGGGCATTGGAGAGTACCCCATCAAGTATCAGGCGTTCAGTTTTGTATACAACTTTTACTAAAAATAACAAAATTTGCATATGTTTAATTTTTTAGAGGGATTTGAAAAATAATTGCTCTTCCTAAAGAACGTAAAAGGTCTCAAGACCTTGCTGTGAAAGTCCCAGGGTCCAACTTGGCCTCCCACAGAAGATCTTCTCCCATTCTCTGTAGGCTTAATGGAATGCCCTTCCTGTCAGGTAGCATCAAACCAGGACTTGCCGAGTTTCAAAAGGGAGGTAATAGCATCTTGGCGCCAATCCGTCAGCGTTTACTATTAGAAACTGCTGTTATTGCCTTGATTAGCCTTGACATACAAAAAAGAATGGAAAAAAATATCTCCTTAAAGGTTAGCCCTGATTGTAGGTCATCCTATACACTTAGCTCTAAATTTGGAAGCCCATTATTGCACCATGTCTCACATACAGCCATAATACAAAAAACAATTCCCTCCTACACAGACCATTTAATTGTCCACATTAAAGCATGTAATAACCAGTATACTACCGTCTGACTGTTACTAATGGCATAATTGTGTAAATTCATTTGCCTGCAACAAGTAAATGGGCCTTTTGATTTTGGAAAAATGCTGTGCACACTACAGTCTGATTTAATATTTGTTGGACAGAATCAGACACACACGCGAGCGTGGACTGCATGAGCCAGTAGGAATCGCGCACCTGTTTAACGATGCGGTAATTGGTTAGAAGAATGCGCCGAACCTTCCGCGTAGCTTGTTTCGCTTATGAGGTGTGCGTTTTTCCTGTTCCAAGTAATGTATTAATCCAAATGTAGATGCATTAAAAATAATATACCTTGCATGAACAGTAGAGTAAATGTGACTCTCTCTTAAGCCAATTTTGGTAAAAAGGTGGATCACTTTCCCCAAATTTCTATATGGTCAGACAAATTTCTCAATCTGGAACCAACATTTCAAAATTTGCTAAAACATAGAAAATATGACCTCTAAAATGGTAACTTGTGTTAAATTTTACCAAAATCTGCATTTAAGTTGAGCTATATGGGTCATGTTTTTGGACACAAAATTAGTATCATATGGATCATACATGTCCTTACTCAAACAACCCAAATTTGCTGAGAACCCCAAGCGAATAAAATGAAAACTGAATACTGAATATGTGTATTGTCAATTAAGTTGTGACTCATACTGTAGTACTTAACACAGACGATAGCTGTGCGGAGGATTGGTACCAAGGTGACACTTTGCTTAGGATGATTATGTCACACTAAATTCATTTTCGATTAATTTCAGACATTCCTCTCCCCATAAATTCCCGACCAATTCCGAAGTGCTAAAGAGAAATTCCGTTTTTATCTGGATAATCCTCTACTCTCAGTGGCGACAGCAATAGTTCGTGTGCCTACATTGTGGAGGCCAAGGAATCGACCACTCCGGATTGGTCACTGGTTGCGGCGGATGTACTAGATACTTCGCTTTTGGTGCGACACTTGAATCCCGATGGGGAGTACACTTTTAGGGTTCGTGCAGAGAGTGATAGCGGGATAAGTGAGCCCAGTGAGGAGACTGAACTAATAAGGCCTAAGGAAGTGGGTAAGTTTTTTAAATGTCTTGCCATCAGCCGAAAGGATTGTCCCCCGGGGATTGTCCATCCAGATTTGGGGAAGAAATAAGATCGGGTTGAGCATCTGTAGCCAACAACATAGAGAAAAAGTCAAGGATATGGAGCTTTACATTTAGATTTAAAAGAAATCTGGGGTTAAGGATAAAGTTTAGGGTTACTGTGTGGTTTTTAGGTCCATATGCACAAAAACTTAGACCTGTTTTTCATATTCCTGTACATGTATATATGCTGAATAAAATTGAAGAACTTGTGTATTATCACAAAGGTTAAAGTTAGATCTGGTCTCAGTCAAAATTAGTTTTGTCCAAAATTGACTATTATCCACATTTTCTTTATAAGGTAAATAGCAGATTTCAAATTTTAAAATGAAATGTCAAAATAAATACAAAATACCCCATGTCAGTGGAAAGGAAAATGTCTTTTTCTGGTGGGACTAAATTACACTTAGACCAGGTCTAACTTTAGACCCAGTCTAACTCGGTTGTACATATGGAATGCCAGGATCTGGACTAGGTACTAGATTTAGGATCAGTGTTAAGATCTGGAGTTGAAATTAAAGGGGCATTTCGTGATCCACAGCCTCGTCCCCCCGACTTACCTAAAAAAGTTGAGATTTTCATATCATCTGAACCGTTAACATTAGTAATCCATGTGTGCCAAATCTTACTTGCAAATTCGATCGTGTCTGTAAGAAATTCACAATTTTGTATTTTCTGTCCGTAAACGGACAGAAATTATAGCACAGTGGCCTATAGGACCGTGGGAAACGAGCATTTGCTCATAACACAAAACCGCAAAGTCAGGGTCAGTTAAAAAGTTGTGAATAAGCTTTTCTCAAGGATATCTAGTGAACAATGAATAAAGCAGAAGGGGCTGGAATCACGAAATGCACCTTTAATTTACAGGTTGTTAATTTAAAAGAGTTGGATTTTCACAATCAAAATAAGAATTTGGAGAATGGTTTAGGACTTGGGGTAAGGTATAAGTTTAAGGTTCACATTGATCACTTCACAAAGTATGAACACATTATTTAAGCATTTTTTGTAAGTCTTGTCTTCAGTAGATAGCAAAAACTTCTAATAAGCTATAATGGCTCATATTCACAAATTCGGCGGACTAACATTAGTCGTGGACTTAAAGGGAAGGTAGTCCTTCCAAACTGGCCCTTTCTTCTTTCCCATATAACTACCCATAAAATGCAAAAGAATGGAAATTACAAAAGCTTTGATTGGTTCTATTTAAGAAATAAAGGTAAGATGTTCATGTTTATGCAAATGTCCATTATTCAAATGTTTTTACTGCCGAGGACACATTATTTGGCATAAACATGGACATCGCACCCTTTATTTCTTTTCTATTTGACTGAAGATTATTAACAAATTTTTAAAAAAATTGTTCAATTAGTATTTATGACACATGGCAGACTACATCTGACATGAGGAATTTTGATGGTGTGTGCTATCGTTGTACTTGAACTAAATTAAGAGCACCAAGATATATTTATTGCTACCAAATTTAAACATTCCGGGAACTATGTTTCTGAGGACTATGATACATCACATAACTTTGATTTAGTAGCGTGTAAAGTAATGTTCGACTATCCAGTTAATGCCATCTGTGTGTTGACGTGAATAGTACTGACATGTGGGAAAAAACCTTGCCTGTCCCTCTTGTCAAATCAAATCAGAAAATTTGTATATGTAAGACAAGGTGACAAGTAAAAAAAAAAATAATGACAGACCTTACAGGTAGGGTCTTTTGGTCAGTTGGGCATTTATCTAGTCATTGGCCCTTAAAGGACAAATCATTTTCTTAGTTTGTGATTATATTCCGGGATTTTACTTTGAGAAATTTGAAAAATGGAAAAAAAAAAAAAAAAAAAAAAAGGCAGACTACATCTGACATGAGGAATTTTGATGGTGTGTGCTATCGTTGTACTTGAACTAAATTAAGAGCACCAAGATATATTTATTGCTACCAAATTTAAACATTCCGGGAACTATGTTTCTGAGGACTATGATACATCACATAACTTTGATTTAGTAGCGTGTAAAGTAATGTTCGACTATCCAGTTAATGCCATCTGTGTGTTGACGTGAATAGTACTGACATGTGGGAAAAAACCTTGCCTGTCCCTCTTGTCAAATCAAATCAGAAAATTTGTATATGTAAGACAAGGTGACAAGTAAAAAAAAAAATATGACAGACCTTACAGGTAGGGTCTTTTGGTCAGTTGGGCATTTATCTAGTCATTGGCCCTTGAAGGACATAATGGCATGAAAACAATTGACATAATGAAAAGGACCCTTACTGAAATCCCTTACTTCCGCGAGTTTGAAAACAATTTGGATGTTTACATTCTGTAAAAACAGTAAAATCAGGAAGAGTTCCAGGGGGATGTGGCGGTTTGTGGCAAGTTTTAAACAAGTATTCTGACATTACTGCCAGCATTTATACCAACTTGAAAAGCATTTTTTGTCATCACTCCAGACCATTGCTATTTGTATATTCTGCTAATCCCGGCTAATTCTCTTTCCCTTGCCATATCAATATCTTACTACAAGCCTAAATACAATGCCTGATCCTGTCTGAATCTTTTGAATTGTGTCTCAAAACATGTTGATACACTGTAAAGTCTGTCAGGGATGTGAACACCTTGCTTTATTCTGTCCAGAAATTACCACAAACCTGCACCTCCCCCCTGGAACTCTTCCTGTTTTGACAGACTGTAAACATCTAAATTGTTTCACAAACTCGTGGAAGTGAATTTCAGTAAGGGACCCTTTTCACTTATGGTCAATTTTGTTTTTTCATGCCATTATGTCCCGTTAAATGATTTCTTTTTTCATTCACTTTATTATTCCAAATCAGTTGTGGGGTGCCCGATTTCCATACAAGGGCAGTTTTTAATTCATCAAACGGCCAAACATTTTGTTTTGTTGTTCCCAATAACATTATATTGAGGTTGATAGAATGTGGACTTGATGAATTGATAGAGAAGGTTTGTTTGAGGGAGGAGGTGCAGGATTAGGTAATGATGGGGATGATTAGTAAACAATGACCCCCACCTAGAAATGGGATAACAATAAAAGTTCCTATAGATGAGGTGACATGTGACCTCACCGCTGGCAACGAACAACAGCACTGCCCTGCACGTATGTCGTGAGCAAACCTACAGGCTTTTTAAAATTCCCGCTCAATCAGGCGTGATAAGCTTCAATTAATGCGTAATTGGTATGGGGCAATCTTGTACTCTAAACATTCAAGTAAACCAGGTTCTAACTTATGTTTGTAAACATTGATGTCATTCACTATACTCTGTTTAATCCTCAAGTTGGAGGATTGATAGTTGTGGTGTGTGGTACGGTATGTCAATGAAACAGTTCCCGTAGGATTTTTGGTGCTAAAGTTGATGTTCTTTTCTTTTCTTGCTGTTTGTCATTCAATATGACCAACAGTCAGAAAATGATGGGGTGCAAATTTTCGGACTGCTTCCCCCTTCCTCAGGGGGGGGGGGGAAATGTTTCTACAGGGAAAAATTGAAAATCGAGTCAAACTTGTGTTTTAAATGTACATTGACATGGTGCGTCTCCTTATAAGGAGGAGAAAAATTATATATTTGCCTAGTTCCGACCTTTAGTTAACGCGCTCTAAGCCCCAAAATGGTCAAGGTCATCCTGGGGGGGTAAAATTTACCAGATGCTCACATTTTGGTTGAAACTGGTGATTAAGTTGTTTGTTATTGTCTCACAGGATCTAATGTATTATTTTATAACAGTGTGTGCATTTGGATGGCTAATTACGTAGCAAAATTTCGCAGGGTCTACATGATGGTCTATTGGGTTCACCAGAACTTTCTTGATTGCGCAATGGGTGTATCAAAAGATCACTTAAATGCATTTCCTGGTTCAGTATGCACACAAGGAATCAGTGACGGGGACCCACTTTCACACATCGAGCAATTTACCCCCAGGTGCCTTGGAACATATTGGCTAAATAACCGCTTTAAACTAAAGAAAAATTCTGAAAAAAAATTATTTTTTTTCAATTCTGAGATCAAGTGTTAATGATAGAAATGTAAACTGCATAAAAAATCAAAGTTGTTTAATTATCGATGTATTTTGGAGAAGGGGTCTTGTACCTAAAATCGGCGTAAGAAAATACGTTCCCCCCCGGAGATTCACCGGATGATACGCTAAAATTTGGCCTTCCGTCGGTTCAAAATTTGGATTTTAGGAAATGGGACTACTCCTCTGTTGCATCTCTGATTTTACCAACTTGAACCATATACACAACATTTGTAGAAGAAAGACCAGCAATGATTGTTTACTCTTACTCACAATTGCTTGTTAGGTTATTTTCAAAATTGATATTTTGCATGTTTGTAAAGCTTTTATATTACATTACCCCCACATGAAATGATTAAGCCCAATCAGCACCCTTATGGTAAACAGAATGATTTATATTAAAATGACCCCAAAGTCATTAATTCAGCGATGACGGAAAATGGAATTTAACACAAGAAAACACATGCAGAGTGATTCCCACGGCAGCCACCCTGTTTGACCGATCTGTGAGCTTTGCGTTTTTTAATATCAATAAGTACAAGTCTATGATGTTCGTGTGATAGGACATCATTTATTGAATTAATTTACGGCCAAATTAAAGTTGCCTCAAAAATATCTGGATGTCTTTGGTCTTATATTAATGACTCTATCTGTTTTGGGGTCATTATTTTTATGTGTAAAATATCTGTATTCTTCCAACAGCCTGGACGCTCATTGAGTGCACATTGAAGAAATTTCATTTTGGTTAAAAAGCGGCCAGTGCCGCTTTTAAAGGACTTTGATTTATAATAGTGCTCTGACTTATTAGGTGAATGTTGTCAGGAATGATGATATTGAGGTAGCAAATTTGTCAGAACCAAACTATCGTGGTTGGGCAGCGGATTATGAAGGCGCTGACACTTTGGAAATGTCTGAGAACATTATGCGAAGGGACCATAAATATTGTCACAGAACGAGGTGAAAAGTGGGTCTGGTAATCACCACAGACTTATAGCTCCTTTCAACTGCAGGTAGATTTTAACTACTGCCAAATGTGGTTCAGGACTGGGCTTATAAATCAGGATCTGTCTACATCAGAACGTGTCTGAATCCCGGTCTGAATTTTATAACTGGTTGCCTTACTGCATCAGAGCTTAAATAAATGCTCGTAACATCAGTACGCTTCACAAGAAATCAGCCAGTCGTTAGGTCACTGCTAGCAATGCTTATTTTCTTGTTTACACAATCCAAGCACACTGCACAGAAAATCCATGACCCCATGCTGCACTTTTTGAGAGCCTACCAAAATCGTTCATTTTGATTACTTTCTGGACTATTGACATCTAACATGTGATTATGACTGTAAAATAGGTCCATAATTAGCCTTTCCTTCTGATTTTTTTTATTAGATTTTTTTTTCAAAATTCTGACAGTTCCAAATAGCTCCAGGTGCTGCTTACACTAACTGCTGATTTAATGACTCTGAATTTGAAGAAGTGAAATGATTCAGAGTTGTCCTCTTCAAAACAGCAGCACTTTGATTTTAGATTCTATGAAAAAGGCATTACACAAAAGCTATCATAATGAAAGACTAACAAAGGTCAATACTTAAGAATCTGCCAAACTGTCAAGATCACTGTATGACGTGTATTGTCACATCATTATAATTGATTGATTAAAGGCTGACTATAATTTTTTATTACCTAAAAATAGTCCACTAGAACTAAAGATAGTCATCTAAAATGCACCATTGCAAAGATTTGATACAGTAAACATTTATGTATAGTATAACATTTCCATAGGATGCTGTGTATAACAAAAATTCTGGATCTGGAATTTCATAATGAAGATGCGATTTTGTATATGAAGGACTTTGATTTGGGCTTAGCTATTTCGCACATTGATTAGTATATGGACAAGCATTATGTACAAGCCAAAAACATGATTTGTTTGAAAATTGAGGGCACCCTCATCTGGAAATCTCTACGTCGGCCTTAAGGCCAAAAAGGTTCAGAGATTTCTCTGAGCAAAAAATGTTTTACTAACTTTTCTTGTGAATGGGCGGCAATTTGAACCATATTTTGTGACACGGACATCATTACTGCTATTTGCTATATTATTGTAGCATATGTTATGGTGGTAGTAAAATCAAAATGGATTTGAGCATTTATGCATGGTGAACACCAAATAGTTTTGAAAAATGGGTGTGCTACCCAAGAAAATGGGGATTCTTCAATAAAAAAAAACACTTCGGGGTTCTGATTCTGATACTTATGCATAATATCTTGACTTTCATTTAAGATATTTTGCTTCAAAATAAAATTCTCTTACCTTTACTGCCCATTTTTCAAAAGTGCACTCTTTGATTGGAAAGGTCCCACTTCTGGTAAAATGTCTTTGTTTTATATTGTTTTTGTGTCGCCTGCCCTAAGGCAGGAAGACGTAGGATCACTTTGTCCTGTTTGTATTGTATGTGTTGTTGTTGTGATGTTGGTGTTGTGAAACAAAAGGGTACCATTCGCTGTACTATCCTCATACTTGATGGATTTAAACCCAAATTTGGCGATTACATGTGCAACATGTCATCCCCCATTTGTTGATGAGGTCAAAGGTCCATGCTGAGTCAAAGGTCATGTGAGGTCAAGTTGTAATAAAATCAGGCTGTGATGAAAAATATAAAATTGACCTCATTTGATAAGTTGAAGTTCAATTGGAACAAAACTTGCGTCATAAGGTGCAACATGGGATCCCTCATTTGTTGATGAGGTCAAAGGTCACATACCAAGGTCAAAGGTCATGTGAGGTCAAGTCGTAAAATGTAAAATTGACCTCATTTGAAAAGTTGAAGTTCAATTGGAACCAAACTTGAGTCATAAGGTGCAACATGGGATCCCTCATTTGTTGATGAGGTCAAAGATCACATACCAAGGTCAAAGGTCATGTGAGGTCAAGTTGTAAAATGTAAAATTGACCTCATTTGAAAAGTTGAAGTTCAATTGGAACAGAACTTGGTTTACGGAGTTTACATGCAAACCCTCATTTGTTTATGATGTCCAAGGTCACATATCAACATCAAAGGTCATGTTAGGCCTATCATTCACTAACCGAGACAGCAGGTGACACAAGCGGTCCGAGGACCGATGTATTTTTTTGTGAACAATATCTAAAAATGACCAACTTGTCAGTTAGAACCTGTAATTCTCAGCTCATGAAATGGTAAAAGTGGTAATATATATTGCAACATCTTTTTTCTACTGTACTGTGCTAAACAGCATTTTTTGGTCTCTATCTTGGAAAAGCAATGGATTTAGATGATGAAAATTCAGGACAACAATGAACAACAGTTCAGCCTTTCATCTGATATAAATATTTGTATTACTTCTGGTTAAGTCAGGGGGATCCAAAGATGATAGGGAACATGCATGATATGACAAAACAAGAGTTCCATACAGGCTGATTCAAAAAGAAGTTTACTCATTTTTTATTATAGTTTAGTAAAAACTCTGTAAGGAATTTCTTGAAAACTAATATGTCATTTACTCTCTTAAAATTGGAAAGAGTGAAAAAATCACTCTGAATTTCGAGTTTTTTTAAATTAACTCTAATCGAGTGGCTTAGCTCTAAAAGAGCGAGAAATACAACCCGACACCTTCACTCGCGGTTAACAGAGCTCACTCTTTACCGAGTGGCTCAAAAAGCCACTCTAGGAGTGAAGGCCACTCTGAAAACTCTTATAGAACGGGTTTTAGCTCTAAAAAAGTGAGAAAATGCTCACTCTTTTTTCGGAGTGAACTAATAGCCAATCCGAAACAGCCGCAAATCGTGTGATTATTTTCGAACAACATGGTGCGACGAGTTAAGTGAGACCGTCAGCAAACAGTTGAACGAAGTTGAAATTAGCTAGTGAAGAAATCATAGATATCTCACGGTGTGAGTATATTGTATGTGTCGGTCGCAGTTCATAGCATTTACAGGCAAAAAAGTGTGGAGCAAGCATAAATGTTATTTACTGTTTATCACTCGTACATACGGAAGTCTGCGCCGGGGCTAACCGGACAGGCTAGGCTTACACATGTACGAAATGCACAATCGTGCATGTCACGGGCATGCATACACGTGATAATACAAGTCATGCATGCCACAATCATGCATGTCTCACTGAATCATGCCAATGATGCGCCACAATATTCATTCATGTCACGATGCTATGATTATGACCTTACACATACAATATACTCACCAAACAAACAAAATTCCTAAAGAATCACAACTCTATAAGAGTGACTAGTTCACTCTAAAAGGAGTTATCAGTCACTCTTTCCTTAGAGTTATTTTTGTCACTTTTATTTTGAGTGGATCTCACTCTAAAAGATGCGTCACTCAGCTGGCTCTTTTTTGGAGTGAGATTTCACTCTTTTAGAGTGGTTTTTCACTCTTTCGTTTAAAGAGAGTAGCAGTTATGAATGTCTAAATTAAAAAAGGAATTATGAATTTGATCATGACAAACCCGAGTTATACTAATTTAAATAAAACCACCCATTTTCCTGACTGTACACATGTGGGTAACTTGCACAAGTTTCTATTTACTCCAAATCAATAATGCATGAACAAGAAAGCCTCCATTGGTTTGTAACTTTAATTGTCAAAATTAAAGCTTTACTTTTATACTCAAAATCCATCAATCAAAGCAAATTTAAATGCTGACAATTTAAAATTGTTTCGAATTTTGAATCTCGCGAGTCTTTATTACTGTTTCCTCTTGTTCGTAGTTCTTGAACAAATATAATTGCAGAAAAGGTATGCAATGAAAAAATAGTTCTACACTGCTGTGACATTGCTTGATGAATAGAAATATGAACTTAATTATCGTTTGATTTATGGTGCTTGCGTATGCGAATAACTCTTCTTCTTAGCGTCCACAAGTCATTGGTAATGGCTTGTGGTGGTATCAGGATTTATTCAACTGAGTAAGTTGATCCGGGGCCGCATGTATCCATGATACGGACGCTCCTAACATGGCCCGCATTTTTTTAGACTGGGGGCGGATTGGGAACAGTCAGGGGTTTATACCACTCTTATTCGACACTGACTGCGATGTACATGTACAGTTGTGACTCTCTGTACACGGGTCCGACGGCTTAACGTCTCCTCCGAAGGACGGGATGCTTTCATGATTCATTTTCCCAATTCCAAGTGAACCATGGAGGAGAGCGGTATTCTGTATTTAATCAATAGCTCGTATACAGTTCAAATCCAGAATTGAGCACCCGAATAAATCCCAGCAAGTGATCCCACCGGGATTCGAACCCGGGATTTTTTGGTAAATTTGCGCCACAGGCAAGCACCCTAACCGCTAGGCCACGCTCTCCCACTGCGAATAACTGACAAACTTAAAAACTCATTTTTTTACAATAAAAGTTGGAAACCAATTGATCTGTCTTCTTCACGCTTTATTGATTTGGCGTGAATAGAAAATGATGCAAGTTACCCAGATGTGTACAGTCAGAAAAATGGGTGATTTGGTTCAAATGAGTATAACTTAGGTTTGGCATGAGCAAATTGAAAAATTCTTTTTTTAATTTAGACCTTCAGAAATTGCTCTTTGCGATGATATATTACTTTACAGAGATTTCCATTTAGATTTTTTATTAAACCATGACAAAAATGAGTAAACTTCTTTTTGAATCAGCCTGTAGAAGATAAAAGCAAGTTGAAAACTTAACTCCTAGTAGCGCTCCAATCCCAAGAGGAAACTTAATATAGAAAAACTGTTAATGCTTGTCTCACACAAGGCTATCCCGACCTATATACATTTGCTTGCTATTATATATAAAGGTCAAATGTCACGATCAAGTGACCTCTTTTTACGTCAGTGATTACGGGATCAAATATCATACAAAAGATGAGTGATGGGCTTTTTGGTGTTCATGGAAGAATTAGTATGAAGAATCTCTGGTGAATTATCTTGGTGAAGTCGGGACGGGTGTAAGGCGTTCAGCTGTAGTTCCTGGTGGTGAGAGGAGAATCTCGGACTGATGCGAGAGATGTTTGTTTGATAGAGCAGGATGCACGTAGACAATCAGTTTAGGAGATTGGAATGCTTGTCAATTAATAAACTCTTTGGCTAGTATTCTGAAAGGGGGTCAAACTTTAATCTTGAATTTAAATCAAGGTTAGTCCTACATGAAAGGACTTTTTTTCCTTTCACCATACTATGAAAGTTTAAAACAGCGGGTGAGAAAATTCCGCATGGATGAGCCGAAATGTCCCATCCATGTGGAATTTTCTCACACATACGGCACACATCAGAGTATGTTGAATGGAAAAAAGTCCACTCATGGAGGACTAACCTTGGTTAAACCTGGGTCTTAGTTAGACTCCCCTTTCAGAATACCAGCCTAAAAAGGTGTGAGTTTCAAAATAGAGGGGTCGGGATTAGGTGGGATGAGATTTTCAGCATCAGAACATGTAAAAATGTTAGCATTCTGAAGGGGCATTTTCAGCCCAGCAGTGCAAGTAAAAGTCCATTTTTCATGAGTTCATCATCTGATTTTTCGTGGGCAAAAAGTTCAAAGTGGAAAATTCGTGGCCTCTTTGAGGTATAATCTTTTTCCTTAAAACAAAATCAGAAAAAAAAAATGTGTTCTATGTACATTTCTCCAGAAGTCATTGTTTCCCAGATACTTTTCAATGAATTGCATTACTAATGCATAATAAAAAATTTGAAAATTGAAATATTCTGGAAATTACATTTTTGCATCATTATGTAGGTGCTCTAGGTATCTATGGTAATATTTGAGAGCCGTCATAGAGACCCCAGTAGAATAAGATTAGACAAGATATGAACTATTGACCTAGCAAGAGATGGAAAAGACAAGTAGTGATTTTATTAGCCTCAATTGGATTACCTTTAGTAGGGTAGATGGATAGGATGTGTTTATATCTCGATTACAGCCATGCTTGGCTAGTGCTGGGAGCTGCTGTATGAAAAGGTCAATGTTAGTTAAAGGCCACTAAATTTAAGGAAGAAAGTAATGGGCCTAAGTGCATAAATATATCCATGGAATATTGCACTGTAGGCAAGATAACAGGGGTGGACATCCTGGAAAAAATGAGGGGGACTAACATTTGTGGAATTAGGAAATAGTAAGGGAAGAGAAAATATTAGGGAGGGGTGACACGTTTGAAGGTACATGTGGTACGTGGATCAAACGCCGCCTCTTAAGCATTAGGTGTGGGTTCGAGCCCCATGTCGCCAAGTGCACTTGGGCAAGGGGCACTGTACCCGCTGCCCTCTCTCAACCAAGGAGTATAAATGGGTACCGGCATATGCTGGGAATGCAAAAACAGACTAGCTGTGTGGGAGGAGTAGCGAACCCCCACAGCAACATGATATGAGGGAGTCTGCCGAAACGCCACACTGTTAAGTAAATAAAACCTGTAAAAAAACAGGCATTTGACTGGCAGCTGGGACTTACTACATGCAGAACGTAAAAATAACTGGAGCCGTCAAAATATGAAACCATTGCAGGGAAAACGTAAAATAAGCGGCGTAAAATCTCAGCCTCAACGTATTGTTGGTTTGGACTTGTTTAAACAATGTAAGAATTAAAACTTATACAATCCTCTGACCAATATTTTCACGCTGTAGCGATGGCATCATACAAACATTGTAATGACGGTACCACGTGGTTGTAAAAAAGTATTTCAGGAAAAACAATTTGGAGAAAAAAAGACAATAAACAAAGGGAAAAAACGTGAAGAAATAAAGATTAAACCAGTTTATACACTTTGTTTTTATATGGTAATGTACCACATTCTAACTGTTATAATGTCACCAATACTTTGTACCACTATGAATAAACTTAATTACATGTACCTTACATAGGATTCGAACCAGGGCCTTAAGATTACAAGTCTTAAACCTTATCCACTACACTACATGACTTTACTGATATAGCAGATGCTAAATTAATATAATAATATGTGTGTACTTACTTTTTTCAATAAACTTAAATATATAACAAAATGGAGGAAGGAGTTTTACAAACTATTTAAAAATGATAGGAAAATAAGATTTATTTTTTTAAGAGTTAATTACGACGTATTTATAAACTTTTATAGGTAAAACGATTTTCATAGTTCGATTCTTACCATTAAAAACAAGTTAAGTTACAAAGAACGTAATATTATGGAAAATATAATAACGATAATAACGGTCAGCGTATAAATACCTTACTTTTTCAAAATGTGTAGTATTATTTTTGATTCCTGTTTATTACATTTTTCTGCTTCCAAATTGTAATTTTATGTTAGGATAGGTATAAAGCGTGAAGATTATGAATATTTGGTGTTTACCGTAATTTACATGGTAAAGTCTGGTTAATTCGGAACATTTTTAACAGGCAAGACAGAGAGATGGGCACTGCCGCCCCTGCGGGTGCACCTTTATATTGGTGCACCAGGAGGAAAATATTTGGGTTGGGGTTAAACCAGTGGTGGAACAAAAACAAACATTATAAGTGACGCCATAAAAATATGAACAACAGACACAAAACGAATTAATATGTGAATCAAAAACTTGATGAAAGAGATGAGTTTCAAGATTTTTTTAATTGAGGAGAGGAATGGGGATGTTGTGAAGGCTATTTGGAAGTGAATTCCAAATGATGGGGCAGCAAAACAAACACAAGGTTCAACCTCAGAGAATTTTGAAATGTTACTTTTGTGGTTGTTTATTAAAACTAGTCAACTAGAACTAAAGGTATTCACCCCTAAAATGCCCCAATTCCAAAATTTTAGATGAATCCGATTTTCGTTTTCATGCAGTAAACATTTATGTGTAGTATACAGTGCCATAGGATACTGTGTATAACAAAAATTCCAGATCCGGAAATTCATAACAAAGTTATGAATTTCTATATAAAGGATTTTGATTTGAGCTTAGCTATTTCTTACAGTGATATGGACAAGCATTATGTATATGCAAAAATCACAATTTGTTTGAAAATTGAGGATGCCCTCCTCAGGAAATCTCTGAGTCAGCCTTTAACCCTAGGAATTTTGAGCATTTTTTTGGTGGAAGATCAAAGAGAATGAGAAGGTTGATAAATACAAAAACAGACAACAGGTAGAGTGGCAGAGTACCTTCAAAATGACAGAATGCCAAAATAGCCAATTTATATTGTATTCGGAAATTCAAACTTAATGAGAGTGAGAGTAATAAATTATGCTCATGCTTTCTAGATGGGCAGCACATTTATGTAAGTTAGTCTCTAGGGAAAGACAAAGAGGGAGTTTCAAACTGATATCTTGTTTCTTCTTGTTATACTTTGTAGTTGCTGAGAGGGACCTTGATCTACCGGCCATACCTCCTAACAAACCAAGACTCAGGCGGCAGTCTACATTTACAGCTCGTAAGTCTGAAAGGCATGTTCTTATGAGGAAACTGCCCTCAATTGTTCTCAAATTTGAGATTTTTGCTTGTTGGTATTGCTTTCACACATATGAATATCAGGGCCGTTCTGGGGGTGGGGATTTGTGACACCCTCCCCCCATTTACAGAATTCTGTTGGCAAATTGTTGACTTGTTGGCAAAATCGGTATTAATGTAAAATAGATGAAGGTGGAATATTTCAATGAAATACAATATTTTGTTACAGATTTTGTCAGAGGATTTTATTTCGGATTGCTAATATGCAGTATAATTGAACAATTTTGTAATAATATTGGTACTCCCCACTCCTCAGATTTTTGAACCGACGGTAAAAAATATTGCTGCCGGCAAATTGGTGCATTTGCGGACGCAGTTTCAAAAATTTGAAAATACCCATATTTATGCAGCGATGGTTTTGCCAGCAACCCCCCCCCAATTCTGGGAACACCCTGTGTGAGACATGTGAGATGTAACATAACAGATCTTTTCTTTGGAGATAATATCACCCAACAATGATCAGGGAGTATAGAGCATAATATGATAAGGATAAGGACCTAGCGTAGTGCATTCGACAGGATAATTGCACGCGACCGTATGGGCGAGTGCAGGCAGCCCGAGAGCCGAAGGCTCAAGGGCTGCCTGCACTGACCCATACAGTCAAGTGCAATTATCCTGTCGAATGCACTGAGGCGTGGTCCTTATCCATCATATACTTTGAGAAAACAATAGTATCAAATCATTACATTAACATTAATAATTAACGTAATTTATCTAAATTTTGAAGTAGTTTTTAAAGTAAATTAAAAACACTTCTACACTCCAACATGTCCAAAGATATACTCTATAAATAGTGCCAAAAAGACCTTGACGCAATTCATTGTTGATTAGTTTGTTTTGTAAATGATCTGGAAGTGCGAGAAAGATCAGACTCTCTAAGACGCTTAGAGTGGCTAATCTTTCTCGCACCTCCCTGGCAGTTTCAAAACAAACCCATTAGTGATGAAATGCGTCAATGAAATTGAAAGAAAGATAGACTTTTTGCACTGCCCTTTTTTCAAAACAAACCCATCAGTGACGATTTGCATAAAAATGCATATGAATTTTCTTCTACCAATTCCAACGCCCTCTGTATTAGATGTTAAAGACCAACGCAGACATGCATGTACAAAACATGACTGGTTTCTGCATTGAAAACGATTTTATTTGTGAATTTTGGGTTTCTTGAAGTATACTTAATTCTCATGGGCCTACTATTATATAGCAACATGATATCGTCCATTTCTCTACCTCCGTGCAGTGATGTCATAACATTGACGCAGCTTTTACGCACACGTCAAGGTATGCCATCTTTGTGCGCGAGTGTAAAAACGCTGTCGCTTTAAGCCAGCACGTGTGGTTTACTGGTGCGCCCAAAAATCTCACGCTGATGTCACTGCACAGAGGTAGGGTAGTGGAGTATAGTAGCTAAACTTTCTGAACGGCTTTCGAACTTGACAAATTATAACATAAGGAATTTTATATTTAAGATCAATATTTAATGTCAAACGTATCGTCCTTTGAGAGTACAAAAAAGCTTGTTCTCGTTAATTAAGATGTACGCGTTTTGGAAAGAAACAGTACAAAATCACATTATTTGGAATGGTCTGCGCATGTGAATTCAAATAATACTTTATACAAGAAACCAATATTATTTTAACACAATTTATGTCAGGACTGACACCATAGATTGTATATAGGGCCATTCTCCGTTAAAGTGTTCAAAAACGATTTTTCGTGTCGCTCACAGTCATACACAGTTTAAAGCCTATTTTGCTCGTTAAAAATGAATGCTTTATTAATATAAATTATACTTAGGAGTTATGTTTTCAAAATGATCTGGACTAGAAGTTGTAACCGGGCAAGAAAGTATTAAGCAATAAGGTGATGATGCATAATTCTTGTTTTTCGCCATGTCGCCAGCCCAAATCCATTCTTTAAAATGTGTCCCTACTTGTTACACAAGTGCGCATATCACAGGTAACATGACATTTTTATCGGCCTCTATTATGCCCCAATTATAAAGTTCAAAACACGATAATATTGGATTATTAAAGTTTCGTAAAAGAGTTCTCTGAAAGCATGTCGCCAATATTGCAAACAGATACGTTACCATAATTCAAATTGATACAAAATTGCCAAAAATAGCGGTAGAAGAATGTTCCAATATGCGATAAATCAAGCACATGTCAATGTTATATTATACATGTTTTGCATCAAAATCTGGTTTTGAAGTAACAATTTCCAGGCCTGGTAATGAAAGAAATCCCTCATGTTACGTTCATAAAGCGACAGATACGTTACCTACCTCCCGCAGCGCTCTTGCTAAACACCGTGACACATAAAGTCGAATACCACACCATGCTTTAGTATGATGGTAATAACTGATAAGATATAGAGATTAAGTCGGTAAAGCATGTACTTTTATAAAGAGCGGCACGATTAAGAAACAGGCCGACCAGATACGGTACCCAGATATGTTACTTTAGTGTTAACGTTAGGCAATATACTAAAATCAGATATTTTTTTTAAGATCACCCATGCATTGTTCCGTGTTCTGAAAATATTAAAGTTTACGATTTTTAATGATTTTCAGGAATTCATTAATGTTGATATTTGGTCATTTTGTAGACCAAACCTGAACACTTTAACGGAAAATGGCCCTATAGATACTAAGTTTGTAGAGGGTATATATACGATGCAGACATGTTACTTGATATTGAGAAGTCAGTCGATATCAAGTGATTGACGGTATTCTAGTTCCTACTAGAAGTTGTGACTTGTGATGACCCTCGTGCATTATTATCTGATGACCTGTGCATTATCTGATGACCCATGCATTATCTGATGACCTGTGCATTATCTGACAGCACTAGTGCATTCGTGAAAAATAATGCACGCTGAAAACAATAGATAATCTAACACGAGAAGTATAATGTATCCTTAATGCTTTCACAGCATCTGTGAGATATACAGATCTTCTCTTTGGAGATAATGTCACTCAACAATGATCAGGGAACATAGAGCATGATATATAGTCCTTCTTGTATTCACATGACGACATGTTTTTGTATTAATGTATCAAAGTATCATCATATGATAATCATTGCAAAAATTGCAAACAAAAACAAAAAAATCAAAAACAACAAGCAAAGTAGGAGTCACTTTTTATCAAGTCAAGTGGTACAAATGCATTCAGGTTACATTTGGTTATATTTGGACTACTAAAAATAATTATATCCCTCATGAATATATTCATGTTCATTGATTGGTTAAAAGTGCGTCACATGACCACAAATAGTTTAACTATTCGCGAGAAAGAGAGCGAAAGAGAGATCACAGGGAAATAGACGCCTATTTTCCCTAGGGAAATAGGCGCCTATTTCCCTCTAGCCTTGATACCCGTGTTATCAGTTCCTTTATTGGTTCTTTCGCTGTGGTCAATACGACTAGCTACGACTGTTGACGTTATGCATGAGAGTGCACAGACTCTTACTTGTATTTCTCAACGTATGTGTACGTTCGTATTAGTTATTGCTCTAAAAGGAACTTTGACGCATTGTTGAGGCTATTTCGTCGACACCCGTAGCAACAACTTCGGTCTCGGGAAAATAGTACCCCACGCCCTCCAGTTCACCTCGGGGGCCAATAGATTCCACAAGATCCCTCATGATCATTAAATATTTGTATACTATAAATTTCCAAGTAGTGATATTCAGGATAGTTTTAGATATCAAAATTAACTATTTCCAAGCAGTGACATCAGTAGAGGTTGATAGTAAAATTTTTTATAGTACAACAAGCCTGGTTATGATGTTATTCACAAGATATCTCCATTTACACATCATCGATCGATAAGTATACAGTATAGTTTATATCATGTTATGTAGTATTCACCAATTAAAGATGCCCCACCCGATTACAACATTTATTTTTGTCTGTTTCGTAGGAAGGGCCATCACCAACATACTTTAATTCCAAAATTTTGTTTGAAAAGTAACACACTTTTGTAACGTCAGTGGTCTTCTGTGTGATTTTTTGCTTGTTTTCTCAATTTCACAAATCCTACCTATGCCCTGAGTGTCACATAATAATAGATACTTTAATATCGTAAATGTCCAATTTGCGATTAAAATAAGTAAATGGTAGCCTTTTAAAAGGTGGTATGGAATAGGAAAACCATGCATGGCAAATGCCAATTGTTGTTTATAACAGGCTCACCAGAAATATGGATGACTACTGATTCTGCTGTATTGGCTGTTTTCAATTATCTCAAGTAAAAGTTCAAAAATTTATTTCTAGATGTGATCTTGACATGTGTTTGAATCAATATTTCAGAACCTTATAATTTGTTTTTCATAAAAAATGATAAAATTATTCTGATATTTTCTCTTTTATTGATTTCTAACATTTTCAGTAGACTGAATTCTGAAAAGGTTGCACTTCATTTTGTAATAAAGTCAAATATTTGAAACAGTACTTGTAATATGCATCACACAAATCTATAATTTGAGAGAGAGAGAGAGAGAGAGATACTTATGATTATTTTTTTGTGCATGTTAGTCTTGTGTACATGTGTGTGATGTCTAAAAAATGTACCTTAGGCGACTAAAAAAACCCTGTTTTATGGGCCCGACCGACCCTGATTTTTCAGTTTTGCAGATTTTTGTTAGTTTTTCCAAAAACCATGTAAATCAGCCTGTTTTTAGCCCAAATGTATCAATTTTGGGCTAATCTTTTTCAGAAAGTTTGTTTGTAAAAATTTGTCATTTTTTCACCTGATTTTTCAGATTTTGGGGCTAATTTAGGCCAATTTTGACCTCCAGAAAAGAAAAAAATATTAAAAAAAACATGCACGACCAACCCTACTTGAAAGGTTCGCTCGCCCGTAAAACAGGTTTGTTTTTTTTTTGCCTTATGGGGACCTTTTCAAACCTTGTTGTGGGGACCTTTAAAAAGATTTTTGAATTCCCCAAAAGCTAATTGATATGTATTCTTAGAGACAGCATGTCACCCTAATTTGCATTTTACAGAATAAAGTGTAATATAGTTTTGTGTTAGAGACAGACCATCACACATCAACTGTTAAAATTGTTGTTTATAAAACTGGTTAATTTAAACACAAATAAGCAAAGAAAACAAAAAGAAACATCTCTGAATGCACAGCCATGTAGTTCAAAAGATGTCAGGCAGATTGGGTTTTCCTTTCTGTTTCTGTGGTACAGCTGCTGAGGTACAGCCGATTTGTCAACAAACACGATAGCGCCAAGGTATTAAATTATCAGACAGCTCTGATAGATTTGCTACTCTAAATGTAGATGAATTTCAGGAGGTCATTGAAACATGAAGATAGTTAGAATATGCACAGGATTACCAAGAGAGCCATGAACATCTTGAGAGCTTAGCTCATGTAAAAAAAAAACCAACAACACACACACACACGCATACACACATGCACACGCATTTTGGTAATTGCAGAACATGGAAGCAAGACGAAGATGTGTTGCCAAACAAGACTGACTGGGTTGCACCACTGATCTCTTTGGATGCAAATCTTATATTTGTGGCAATCTAAGCAAGTCTAAAGTTGAAGGAGAGCTTGGTATGGTAACACAGCAACAGACCAGACTTGTAATGCCAACTGATGAGCAAGGGGGATTTATGAAAAATGGTAGGCAGAGATATTTAGGGGACTCACTTTGTGGTGAATCATGACTAGAGGCACACCCCGCCCTCAGGGCAGATTGAGGGGGGCTGGGGGAATGCCTCCTATTTTTTTGCAGCGCGTAGATCTAGAAAAACCACTTTTTGCTGGGTGCGCTGTAGATATACATGTAGAAGGCCGACGCCCAGGCCCAGACTGACACAGTTTGTTGCCTGTATGTAACTTTGTTTTTTTAGAGTTTAACAAAGATAATGGATCCCTTTGTGACCTACAGTTATGGGGTCAAAGGTCAAAACAGGGTCAAATCTGAAATATGCTCAATGATAACAAAAATATATACTCAATGATAATCCCCCTTTGTCATCTATAGTTATGGGGGTCAGCGGTCATTATTGAAACATTAGGCAGTCAAGCAGCTTTTTTGATTACCTGGCTTTCTTGATCCAGGCTATCTTTTTTAAAATACTTGTTTGAAAACCATTTTTCACAATTACTTTGCTTTAGCACCCCAGAAATGCAAGCTTGTTCTGGTGCAGCCTCAGCTATACCTACTCACCAAATTTGAAGGCTGTACCTATGATCTCCAAGAATAACAGCAGACAGACAGACAGACAGGTTAATGCAGCTATACTTGTGTGACTTTTCTTTTAAAATTAGACAGACAAGTAGCAAATTAGACACACAAGTCATGACGGAATAAGGCAATACATAAGAAATGGAGTCACACAAGTATATCAGTACCACAGACAGACATTCAACAGCAATAATACATTTCATATGTCAGCTTTTCTTGATATTGTAATTTTGGTATGTTGGATTAATATAACTAATTAATGGTTTTAACTGAAAATGATCCACATATTAAAATAATTCCCAATCTTAATTAGACTGGCCATACAGTTTAAAGTAGATTTCTGCCTTTTTGGGCCTTAAAGATAAAATACTGACTTTCTTAAGGCATAATCATTCAGTTTAGAACAAAATCAGAGAAAAACTTTTTTGTGGGCCGCCAGCTATAGCTGGCAGGACCACTTAGCAATCCTTTGTGCGTGTGTATGTGTGTATGTGTGGATGTGTGTGTGGATGTGTGTGTCACAAATTGTTAAGTTTTTTTTAAATTGACCTCAATTGAAAAGTTTAACTTCAATTGGAACCAAACTTCTGTCATAGGTGCACAATGGGATCCGTCATATGTTGATGAGGTCAAGGTCATGTTGAAAGGTCAAAGGTCATGTGAGGTCAAGTTGAAAAATGGGCTAAAAATGTAAAATTCATCTAAATTGAAAACGAAGTTCAATTGGAACCAAACTTTTGTCATAGGTGCACCATGCGATCCCTCATATGTTGATGACCGGGGTTGATGAGATCAAATGTCACCTGCCAGGGTCAAAGGTCATGGGGCGGCCCACAGCTTATATTCTTTGAATATAGCGAGCGCGAAAGCCGAGAACCGCGAAATTCTAGTTGTACTTATTTCTCCAGAAATTACACTTTATTGCTTTAAGAACTTGCATAAAATTATCCAGAACTTCCTTGTCCATGAACAATCAATCCAGGACTCTTGTCTACTTATAAAAAATATCCTTGGCATTTGATAATTCAGTGCTATAAATGGACTTAAAGCATAAAACAGTGTACTCATAATGGATGCATTTATCTAAGCTTATCCATAAGAGACAACAGACATGAATATGCATGTGTACAGTAGAAATTTGCAGTATAAAAAGTAACTACTTCATTGCCATGACAAGCAGTGTTCCCATACTAGGTGGTCGATAATTATTTTTTATTGTGGAAAAGCCTGGTTATAGTGTCACTACTATGATATAGCCATTTCATTTGTTAAGGAGTGTAAGATGGAGTCTTCACAAATCAAATGACAGGAATGTTTTTTATGTATTGTGTAATCAACTATCCATAACACTAGCTGAAACACCAATATGCAGTGATTGGTGTGCTGTAGAAATAAAGGTAAGGCATAAAAAAGTTTTTATGCAAATTAGCAAAAATAAAAAAATATTCTGCCGACCGACCCATTATTTTCATCCACAATTTATAATTTTTTTTTATCAACACAAAGACGAAAAATAAAAAACAAGACAACAAAGCAACTACAACAAGTGAAATAAAAGATCTTTGCTATGTCATTGAAAAAAGCTTTAAATAGTAGCATCTTGTATTCATTTTAGAGTAAAACATTGAGTAGATCTAAAAAAAAAATTAAAAAAAAAATCCAACCGACCGATATTTTCTCTCCGTTACGCCAAACAAACATATTTTTTTAATGCCTAAGTGCAGTTTTGACTATCCTTAGATTATAAATAATTAATTCTCAAGGGCGGATACATGCAGTTATTTGGCTTATTTAGAATGGGAAAAGAAAAATACCAAGAAGAGATAGGCTTGATGATATCAATGATTGGAAAGATTGAAAGATATCACCAGAGTTGCAGATTATTGTAGATGGAGTGCCTCATGATAGCCACATGACCAGCATGCTTAGTGCTCTGATGTGACTTGAGAGAGAGAGTGGTTAGCCTGGTTAGATTAGTCGGGTGTATAACCCCGGTCAAAATTTGTGTTCCAGTAAAACTGGGTTTTAACTGAACTGGGAAACTGGTAAGAAAGTCATTTAAAACCATTTGAAAAGTCGTTAAGTTAGTTTAAACCAGGGTTTTAAATCCGGTTTTGTCCTTGCTTTAAACACTAGTAACAGGGGTGCTGGATACACCTCACACTCAGCACCACTGCTGTATGAGGATTTATGGAGCAAAAGATAATTGACCTGATGCCCTGAGTCATCCACAGTTTTTCGCCGTGGGACCTAGCCTTGGGCAACTACAAACACCCACTATGCAAGGCATCATGTGCTGGATGGTCTCCGATTAGCTCTCCAGAGCTGACACCCTACAATCTTAGCTAAAAATGTGTTGAACACAACTGCTCTTTTTGCCCCGTTATTGCCGATTTCTCTTAAAAAGTAAAAATTGAAAGGAAATCATGTCAACTTGGGTTGGGAGGCTTGGAGGCATTCTCTATCCCTGCACCCCTCCCTATCCCCACCAATCATTTGGGTTCTTGTGGTTGGCGATAACAAACTTTCAGATTCACATGTTCCAGGGGTGAAGGGGCAATTTTTGAAGTCAGGCCTATAAATTGTTCCAACACATTTTGGCTCAGATTGTTTCGTACTATTATAAAAGATGATTTCATGCTTAATTTAATTGGCCTGCCATTTCAATTAGATAAATGATATTGAAACGAAAAACTTTTACCCATATCGGTAAATCAGGATTTTCATCTGAGTATCAAATTACAACTTCCCTTCCTCCCTGCCTTACTAGGGAATGGTCACTTTAATCAGCATAGGCCAAACTTTCAGTGCGTTTTAAGCTACAATCATGGGTTACAGCAATTGTGTGCAATATGCCATGTGATTTCCGCGTAAAAGGTCTTATTTTGTGTTTAACAATTATATTTATTTCATAAGTGTAAATATTACAACAAATAATTTTTAGAAGATCGTTGACTAGAAAAAAAGGATTTTAACATGTTCCATACGTTATATAGGTTTACGCGCTTTATTTGATAGGTTAACTTTTAAATTGAAAATAACCGAATTTCGAAAGGAAGGCTTGATTCGAACCGCGAACCCTACGCTGTGCAAGGCAAGATCTTTTGCCTCTAAGCAATCGCTCTTTACATACTGATCATTCGTTTTAAACCTAAAATATGTTTAAATCAATGAATCGACGAACGGTAAACCAAATCTACACACTAAATCAATTATGATGCCACGATAAACCATTATTAACAATGAGACTGACAGTAGTCATTATCTTTTCATATGGGTTTGTGTGGTATAGCGTTTGATTTTTATTAAAGATACAATTTCAGAATCTTATTCTTGGAAAATAGAATTTTAACCGTGGCTTACCGATGTCATGGGACAGTTAAATTATCGAATCAGTTGATAAAGGATCACTTCACGTATAACAAGGGGTTGTTTTACATCTGTTTTCAAGTAAAACTTGTAGAGCTACACCATTTATCTTGGCGGGTTTTGTAAGATGATGCCTTTAATCATCACGTCGTCATATGCATCATCTGTAATCATCATCATCATCATCATCGATATGTAAAAGCGAATGGCTAGAGGCAAAGATCTCGCCTCATAAGCGTGGGTTTCGCGGTTCGAAAGCACGTCCTGCTTTGAATTCGGTTATTTTCATTAAAAAAATGTCAGCTTACCCTATGTATCCTAAAGCACATAACCCTATATAACCGTATTGAACAGTTCTAAATTTTCATTTTTTTCTAGTTTAAATGTCTTCTAATTGTATTTATTGTAAATATTTACACTTATGAAATAAATATTACGTTGTTAAACTCAAAATACGACACTTTGTACAACGGAAAGCACACTGTCATTGCGTCATCATCACATCATCATAATTATTCATCATCATCATTACCATCGATCATCATTATCATCATCATCATCATTATGCCTCACCAACAACATCATCATCATCACACATCCTCTCCCATGAATTCCCTGTTTCATTCATTCTATATTCATTTACCAAATGCAGAAGGTGCGCCATGAATGTCTTGGAGTTTTTCTTTTCCTTGCTTATATTGGGTAATCACGTGTAATATATAGCTCCTGTAACATCGTGGACGTTTTATTCATTGTGGAGTGTATGCTTTACTATTTATATTTTCAATTTAGTATCAACACACCATTAAAATTAAGAGCCTTTTCCTGTCTATATGGATGACTTTGAGCCCAAATATGCACAAGTAATTTTATTTACCACTCCCTAAGTTGACCGCTGATTTCATTTTCCAGGCAATGACGTAAGCCAACATGTTTTATTTTATGTGGACCTGAAATTTCGTTGTAATAGCTGTCATAATTAAGAAGTTATGAGGACAATTGTAAAATTAGATGATTTTTTTTTGCAACTTTGGCCGGACACAATCTTCCAAAATGTTTTGGAACCCAACCTCTTCTTTTTGCCCCGATTATTTGCCGATTCTCTTAAAAAGATATATGGAAAGTCTGTCAACTTTTGTTGGGAGGCTTGGAGCATTCTCTATCCATGCACCCCTCCCTATCCCCACCAATCAATGTTGGGTTCTTGTAGGGGGCGAGAACAAAATTTCAGGATTCAACATTGTCCATGGGGGAGAGGGGGCATTTTGAAGTAGGCCTATAAAAGTGTTCCAACACTTTTGGCTAAGCTTGTAGAGTAGGTAGATTTCTTTCATTTCTACCAGGGTAACAGCTAGCCTCCGCATCAAATTTCTTTAGAAAATCGATGGGGGTGCCAGTTTAGCCGCCGACAACCGGCCCGGAACAGGTAGTACTGGGGTACCGGGATACCAGTTTTGCAGGCCTCCAAAAGGAAATCTGTTTATACAGTTAAAAAACGTTGATTTAATATGAAAATGGAAAAATTTTGGAGTCAAACCAGTTGATGTACTCACTTATACACAAGCAACTAGTTGAAAACAGTTAAACCTAGTTCAAACTGATTATGAAAATGGACAAAATTTACAACTGGAATTTTGACCTGGGTGATTTCTATTGATCCTGGTTTAACCAAGTCCGTTACCAGGATCTCTCTGTACAAGGGATTGGACTCTCTGTACATGGGGTTGGAAGCTTAGGTGTCCGCACAAAAGGACAAGGTTGCTTTCATTTCCCAATGCCAGTTCAAAACAACGGTACAACCAACATTTGTGTTGCTTATTTGTGTGTAAAAGAACCATTTTTAATAACACTTATATAAATGTCAACGTTATGGATGAATGGTGCTGTCTTTGTAATGAAATAAAGCACTATAATAACTAGAAACTAGAAACCAGCTTGTGCTTTAGAATGCAGGTTCATGTGTGACAATTTTGCTGACCCTGACGACCTTTGACCCCAAGCGCGCTGTTAGCCACATACGGCCTTAGGTAGTGTTTCTTCGACCAAGTCTAGTGTTATAGCCATATGAATTGTTGCACCTATGAATGAATTTTTATAGATTTTGCAAGAATGCCCCTTTAATTGGCCCTGGTGACCTTTGACCCCAATCTGTCTACACCCAATATGGGCCTTGGGTCAAGTGGTGCTCTTCTGACCAAGACTGGTGATTATAGCAATTGATTGTGGCATAAGCAGCAAAAAGGAGGGTTAGAGTAACTGACGCTTAATGACGCCCCTGTGTGACCTTTAACCCCAGTCGTGAACACCCCATAGTGGGCCTGGGTCAGCAGTCTTCTGACCAAGTCTATTGATATGTGTCAGAAACGCAAAAAGGAGGGCAAAAAAGTGACTGACCTGTAATGCCCCCCTCTGTGTGACCTTTGACCCAAATATTGTACATCCCATCTGGGCCTTGGATCAGTCCCTCAGGGTTTCTTCTGACTAAGACTGGTTATTATATTCCAGCAATTGATTTGTGGCATAAGCAGCAACAAGGAGGGTTGAGAGTAACTGCCCTGTAATGACCCCTGTGTGGCCTTTGACCCCAGTCTGGGAACACCCCATAATGGGCCTTGGTTCAGCATCTTCTGACAAGTCTTTTATTATGGGCAGAAACACAAAAAGGAGGGTAATAGTGACTGACCTGTAATGTGCCCCCTTGTGACCTTGACCCAAATCTGTGTACATCCCATATGGTCCTTGGGTCAGGCCCTCAGGGTTCTTCTGACTAAGACTGGTTATTATAGCAATTGATTTGTGGCATAAACAGCAAAACGGAGGGTTAGTGCGACTGACTTAATGAACCATGCATGACCTTGTAACCCCAGTCTGTGAACACCCCATAGCGGCCGGGGCAGCAGTTTTTCTGCCCAAGTCTAGTGAGTATATAGAATTGATTGATGACCAAGAAACAGACAAAAAAGAAGGTAGGAGAAGACTGACCGCAAGACCCCTGTATGACCTTGTTGACCCAATTGTAAACCCATAGGTGCCGTTGTCAGTGGTGTCTTTGTCTAAATTTGGCTGCAATCGGACAAAGCGTTGTTACTAGTAGAATTTTTGAAGCCAAGGTAGAAAAAGAAATCAAGAGAGAAGTATATCATTGCAGCTGCACCGCATGGATATAATATGTTTTTTCAGTAAATGCAAATTAGGAAGCTTTCTCTATTAATCAATACATTTAATTACTTTTGGGGACTTTAATTTTTTTAAAAGTCTCCAAAGGAGAAAGCCTTGAAAATGCCCCCAAGCTTTAGTTTATGAATCATGTGTACATGCACTTGCTTTCATGTATGCAATTGCACACAACATAAATGTCACACACATACATGCACATCACATTAATGCACAACACATACATGCACAACACATTACATGCACACAAATACAGCAACACATTACATGCCACACAATTACTGGCACCACACATACATGCAACCACACATACATGCACACCACATACATGCACACAACCATCCATTGCACCACACATACATGCACACACATATGCACACACAACATGCACACACAACATGCACACAATACATGACACCCTCCATGCAACACATACAGCCCCACAACATGGCACACACATACATGCACAGACATTACATGCACACAATACATGGCAACACACATACATGCACACAATACATGCACACACATACATTGTTTGCCCCCCAACCCACCCCACACATACATGCACACACATAATGCCACACATACATGGCACACACATAAATGCAACACATTACATGAACAGCACAGACATGCACACACATACATGCACAACATAACATGCACACACATACATGCACACACATACAGCACACACATACCTGCACACATCATACATGCATCACACATACATGCACCCCCATCCATGCACACACATCCATGCACACACAAATACCTGCAACCCCATACATGCCACCCTACATGCACACACATACATGCACACACATACTGCACACACATACATGCACACACATACATGCACACACATACATGCACACACATACCTGCACACACATACATGCACACACATACATGCACACACATACATGCACCACATACATGCACACACATCAACATCACACACATAGCATGCACACACATACATGCACCCACATAAATGCCCACATACAGCACACACATACATGCAACCACACTACATGCACATACCACACACTATTACAATATGTCTGATGTAATGAGTAAGATAATCAGAAGATGTGCATGTGATGGAAAGTAGTCTAGGTTAAAGTTAAATCCCATAAGGAAATAACTCCCATATAGAGAAAAAGATTGAATACTTTGATATTACAAATATCGATGGAAGTTAGTTTCTTGAAGAATTTTGCTTCAAGGCTGTGCAGTGCATGGCTGAGGCAAAGTGAGAGCACATCTATATAACACCATAAATGTCTAGCCCTCTTCTATTATAGATATCCCGTGCATGTCTTTTGTTAAAGTTTGGTGCCCCGACCGTTATTTGATAAAGTGGTCAGTAGCTGAACCACATTATCAAAACCTTGTTTTTTTGATAAGGTGGTCAGTAGCTGACAATTATCAAAAAAATAAAGGTCTGGGCATCGAACTTTAAGAAACGAAAGAATACAAAAGTCAGTCTAGAAACACTAGAGGATCGGTGCAGACTATGTATGTGCATCTGCCATTGCTTAGGGGGTAGGGATTATTTAAATTATGCGCATTATGGACACTTGCCATGAATCATATATATGTTTTTAATCAAAACAGATAGAAATGAGAAAAACACAAACATCTGTCCAGGTGAATGCCCCACAGTGGACTACTGTTGTTATATGTGTGTACAAGCAGGACTGTATTCAAAAAACAAAGTCTGAGTGTCGTTATGGAATGGTACTTTACGGGGTCAAAGGTCAATTCCGAGACATTGATTACTGTAAATGATTCTTGTATGAATTTAGAATAGGTACGTTAGGACACCAACCAATGGCGTGAAAAACTGAAGATGCTAAATAAGAAATTTGCACTTATATACATGTAACGAGACAAACATAAAATTGTCAAAGCTGATGCCACAGTATTTACTTAGGGGATAGTGTGTCGTAAGCACGACTGTTATGAAAATATAACATCTGTAGTGTCAAAGATTGGACATATTTACCTGTCAAAGGTGAATTCCCCAATAATGAGCGCGGATTTGCAAATATATGCTAAATATATCATTCATAACAAAAGCAGAGAATGTTATATATTAAAAAGACAGATGTCAAGCTCAACGGACCCTTACCTTAACTTTGCTTTTTACGCCTCACAAAAAAAAAAAAAAAAAAATTGATCAGTGAGTGTTTGAGACGTGCTCTTATAAGTATTCATCATCAAATCGTCTTCTAAATCAAATACCGACACGAAACACAATTTGTCACAACAAACCACAACCAACGTGACGTTACACTCCTTATGCTAGCTGATTACCAAAATATTTAGCTATTCAAAACAAGTCGTTGAGGCGTATCATTGTAAAGCTCTTCCAGCTTTAATAGATTGCCTTATTTCAATTGAGTTTGAACCTTGAATCCGAATGATCCATTTCTCAAAAGCTCGACTCATTATGTACCCCTATTGGGAATTATCCTTTCAATAAAGGTCTAGACTTTTAACAACGACCATATAAGCCAACGTGGGCATTAAAGTGTTGTTTTATTTGTAAAGATAAATGAATTAAAATCATGAGCTAAGATCATGAAAATGTACAGAAGACGCAATATTTAACAAGTTTAAAGGTTTTAGCGTTCTTTTTGGCTCGACGTTATGTGAATTAAAGAATAAGAAGTAGGACATTATCAGAATTAATGTGTCTTGTTCAGGCGTGGTTCGCCCGTTAGTCGCTTGCAAGTATCGCCCCTTCGGGGGGTCGACTTGCAAGCGACTAACAGGCTTACCACGCCTGAACAAGACACATTATTCTGATAATGGTCCTGCTTCTGACCTTAACTAATTACATAAACGTCAGCCCTCTTCCATTCATCATTATCATTGGCCGTCTTTGTTATTATGACCATTATTTTTGCGGAAGTGTCATCTCTGCTGTATGAACCATTATTTGAAATAATGGTCCCATCTAGCTAGCTAGATGACACCTCCGCAAAAAATAATGGTCATGTTTATAAACAAAAGAAAAACATTCCTATAGAATTGGTGTAGAAACACTGTCTACCATGTCTGGGGAAGGGATTATTTAAATATATCTCATTATGGACACCTGCCATGACGCAACAATTCACTGTATTAGGGAGTTATTTGCGAGACAAACAAATAAAGGTTTGTTAGGCTGAATGCCACAGCGTGTATTCCATGGGTGCGTAAGCAGGATTGTATGTAAAATACATAAGCTATGGTGTCGCTTTGTTCCGTATGGAATGATAGGTCAATGGCGTCATACAGTAAAAAATTAATTCCACATTTATAATATGTTATACGCTGGAATCAAAGTTAGAATTAATGTTAGGGGAATTACCAATTATCGTGGGTACTTCTTATATTACTATTCTGCACAAAAGAACGGTACTGCATTATTATTTCTATTGTAAGAAAATCACAACGGGACTGTCCCATGCAATTTACATGTAAAAATAGCAATTCGACAAAAAAGTTATACTTAATCATCCCGAAATCGCCAGTTAATTCCCAATAGACCATACCTATAGCAAACTGACAGAGTTGGGTCCCTAAGACGCTCCAACTCTATCACAACGTAGAGGGGACTTGGATCGGTCATACGACATTCGATAAAGGACAAATAAGACCGCAGGTCTTATGCAATAACCGATGCAGAACACCAGGAAATAGTGTGCTCAGCGGCAGCGGAATGCTTCCCACAAATTTCACCCAGGATGTTGCAAGGGTGGGTGCAGTTAAACAAAAAACATGCACATAATTTCAGCCTAAAGGCCGGGAGGAAGCAATCCACAATAACCAAAATCTTAATGCTTTTCACGAGTACAATCATTTAATGAGATAAATTCTGGGTGTGTCAGTGATGTGTATCTGGAATGATAAATCGTGATCTGAATTCGAGGGTAAAGGAATGCGACTGTACATCAGTTTTTTGGCTTTTTTTTGAACCGACCACATTCCCTTTGTCTTGGTGAGTGTATTGTTGACACCAAAGACGACAGTTAAGCCGAGACACAGATTCCTCTAGGGTTTAGTGTTCAATAGGGGTGAGTATACAATACATCAAGCTGAATGCCCAAAGATCGAATACCACTGGTAGATTATACCACTTGATTAGCTTTTAATTTAAAGAAAAAAAGTGTATCTTAGTCCCTTTTAACGTTTTAAAATTATTCAAAAGTATCCAAAAATGGTGCCGAATAATTGGTTAAAATTCCATTTAATCCTTTTCTCAACGTTTATGTAAGCTAAAGGTCTCCAAACAATACCTTCGCGAATATAATGGTCGTCTAGAGATGGTTGAGCTTCTAGTTATGACCATGGCGAGCCGAGTTTATCATACTTAACAGCATAAGACCGGAGAATGATGGATTCCGGCTTGAATAATATCATGGTTTTCGGATTTGAGCAGCATGCAACACATTATTTTACCCTTCATTTAGGATTATCCATGCCTTAAACCAGGAACATAACTAATTTAAATGGTCTTCTCGTTCCAGCACAGAACAGAGGCCTGCCTGATCATCACAGAGGAAGAAGACGTTAGCTGCCTTGAAAGACGGCCCAAGGCCCTTCTGTGCGCACCGTCATGGGGAACCTCGGCCTCCTCGGGTCATGGGGTTTAGGGACGAGGGGTCTGGAGGGAGAGTGACCACACATAAATGGGAGTTTGAGGAGGATGAGTGCTGGTGCGAGATTTCGGTGTGAGATATCATGATATAGGAGAGTATGAGTGCATTGCTATAAGTACTGGTGGATACGCATCCGAGAGACTCTATGTTGATGTGGCCGGTGAGTTTTGATTCGGTAACATAATAGTAAGTCCTTAGTTACCGTACCCCTAGGTTCATACTTTATCGACAGACGTCAGCTGACACTAGTCTTTTGAACATGCTTTGCGTGTTGGATGCAAAAACATGTGTTGTGTAAAAGCATGTTCAAAAGGCCAGGGGAGGGGCACTGTCACCTATAAGCCCCATATTTTTTAAAATGTCACCCAAAGACCCCATATTTTTTTGAGAATTTACCACTGTCACCCAAAGACCCCTATTTTTGGGAAACTTTTTGAACATTTTCACCCAAAGATCCCTATTTGGGTAAAAAGTTTGCAAAAAAATTTCTAAAAACACCCCATTTTTTGGAAAATTTTGGCAACTGAGAAACCACAATTTTGGGGGCATTTTGGCTGTCTTTCACCCAAAGACCCCTATTTTTTGGCATCCTCTGTCACTGAATGCCCCTGGGTTTGGAAGCACCAGCCATACACCCATATTCATTTCATATGTGGTTGCACCCCGGTCAAAAGGCTAGCATTTGCAGTCATCTGCCTACAAAGTATGAACCCACCTTTACAGGCGGGGTGGGGACACATTTCTCCCAGACTGCTCTGACTGGGCTACTCGGCTTGAGCTAGCAGGAAAAGGAAAGCAAAAAGTGGAAGACTAATCCACAAAGTAACCAAAATCTTTGTGACAAACACTGGTGGTAAAATGAACTTGCATGGCAGCTTTGAGCAATAATGTTTTTTTTTTGTTTTTGTTTTTTTTTAGCCTTAGGCCATAAAAATTGACCGATTGATGTAATGGGCTAAAGATATGATTTTTTTACTTCATTAATAACTTTAAGATTGTTGATTGGTTAAAGTTTATCATGTGATTCAAAATAGTTCGGTGAGGAAGTGAACAAGGTACTGTTTACGACTTGTGCCATGCAGTGCTGAGAAATATTGTGCTTTGAAACTTGCTGTTGTCCAAAAAGCAAATTTGATTCAGTCTTTACAGACAAAAATTTCACTTAGAGTGAGAAATTTATAAACGAAATATATAAAACAAATACTGACTTTGAGTCTTATGGTCCCTCGGTGAGAGTAATAATGCTATTTTGTTCTGCAGCTGTGCCCCTCAGCAAAATAGCACCTCGGGGCCCATAGTTTTTACCAGAGCCTTCCATGGCAGTATATATCAAGGGTTTAGTGCAAGAAGGCCCCATCTGCAATAGCTGCCATTTGTTAGTTGTGTTCTTATTAAGTGTATACCTGCCAAATCTAACATGTGGCAGCTATTGCAGATGGGGCCTTCTTGCACTAAACCCTCGATATATTTTCAGTCAAAAGAACCCCTCCCTGCTTATTTTTAAAGTAAATTTACAGTGTTTGTATATGGGAATATCTCCTTCATTTTCTCTAAAAGTTCATGGTCATGATATTTAGCGAGGCGGAAAATTATGAATATTCTCTTTGTATGCTGTGAGATGCTGTAAACAATGGATATGGTTTGTTATGTAACACCATTTATTTTTGGCATCTTGTGTAAAAGAACTCAAAGAGGGGGATTTTTGACAAGGAGAATATTTGTATAATGAATATTGGTCAGGTCAGGTTTCCTTTGAGGGCCTGCTACTGGTATCCTGGTATCCAGTACTACCTGTCCCAGGGCCGAGTTGTCGGTGGCTAAACCATCACCCCCATTGTGTTTCTAAGGAAATCTGAGAGGAGGGTAGCTAGTTACCCTGGTAGAATAAAAAGAATATCTACCTACAAGGGCGTCAGCTCTGGTGCGCTAATGGCGGCCATCCAGCACATCCAGCACATGCTGCCTTGCATGGTGGGCATGGTTGCTCAAAGGCTAGGCCCACTGCCGAAAACTGTGGATTGACGACAGGAAGGGCATCTGGTCAATTATCTTTTTGCTCCCAATAAATCCTCACACAGCAGTATTGCTGAGTGCGAGGTGTATCCGGCCACCCTCGTTTAGCGGGGACAAAACCGGATTTAAAACTTTGGTTAACTAACTAAATAAATATTGGCCTTAGCATGTTGTTCACAAGCTACCAGTCAACATATGCCAAACAGGGACGTGCATAATTAGATGAAGAACCTAAAGTTATAGTGTGCAAGCAAGCATGACACAAGAAGAGAAAGTAGAAAATTATTTTTCTGCAGTAACTATGGTCCTTAAAAAATGGTGACTGATGAGGCGATTGTATGGGTGGTGAACCAGGCGGGTGACACTGTGTACAAATGCCATAGACGATTTCAATATCGATAGTGATAGTGCTACCATTTCGATAAGCTACCTAATTAGCTATAATTTAGCAGTAGATTGTATGACCGGAGAAGACGTAGCTTAATAGCCCCATGTACGACTGGTGAACTATAAGCTACAGATTTCATCTTGATCGAGTGTCCTATCCCAATTTATTTAGGATCCCTGGGTGGACCCACTAGTCACCTGGCAGTGTACGGTATGGTGACTAATGGGGCAATATATGGTGGGTACTCTGGCATTACTGACATCAGACCTTTACAGTAGTTGGTTGCACACCAATTTTGAGTCAATCCCACAATGCACCAGTTTTGGGAAATTTCACCTCAATAGGGTCATGTGATCCCATAAAAATCCTATTTTTAACACATAAAAATCCTGACTTTAACCCTCATTTTAGCCCACAAAGCATTAGTACTTATGAAATATCTAGTGGTTCTTAAACTTTTAAACACTTTTTATCCATAAGTACTTACATGTGTTTAATACAGTACAGTATAGGAACATTGCAATGCATCATGGGATGATTCAAAAAACCCTCTGGTTGCATACTGTGCACCTAATACTAATAGTCACTTGTAACATTGTGACTGATGGGCACTGTATGGTGGGTACTCAGGAGTTACTGGCATTAGAGGTTCACAGTAGTTGGCTACAAACTGCAGGGATGTAAGACTTACAATAAAAAAAAAAATCTGGAAATGTTATTTTTTTACATTTATGAATTTGTGCGATGTCATTTCAGCATAAAAGGCATACCCACATTTGTTGGTAGGGGATCTACTCATCCAAGGATGTTTCCCGCATAAAAGTTTAGCATTGCACGCAAGCTTTTGGCCGCTGGGGCAAGGGCCAGATCAATTTTTAGGAAATTGATGATATGCCCACTTACATCCTTGATACTGTGTACCCAGTAGTCACCTGTCAGACAGATGGTGACTGATGGGACACTGTATGGTGGGTACTCTGGAGTTACTGGCATCAGAGGTCCACAGCAGTTGGCTACATACCTGTCAGATTCCCCTAGTATCTCGGAAACGGATTAATGAACTATCATATGTGTGGTACCAATGGATAGCTATGACCCTCCCGAGTCCATTGATACCAAAAAAAGTACAAACATACCTTGTATGACGTCACGGTGACGTCAAACATGACGTCATCCAGAAATGCGAAAAATCTCAAAAAATCGCAAAAATTCATGGTTTTTCGCCATTTTTTCAAGCAAAAGTTGGATTTTTTGGCCATGATGTGTGTCAAAGTATGCATACACATGATCTTACTACAAATAAACCAAATAAATAAGATAAAACAGTGTGTAACTGTATCCTTAGCACAAAAAACTGGATTTCCTGCTGTTCCGGGTAATTTCAATGGGAAATACCTTTTCTTCGCACGGAGTGCGCGATGACGCAACGCCGTGTCATAACCGTAGGTCCAGTGTCCGATTTAGGAAATTAAAGTTACATGCACAATTATAACTTTTCCTTGAAAATAGGCTGAATTGCACAAAAATTTACATGCACAGACAAAATTTTACATGCACAGGGCCAATGTTACATGCATTTGTGCATGTAAAACCCCTCTAAATCGAACACTGCGTAGGTCCGATTTTGTTCAAAATGGTCTTAAAATGAGGCAAGGCTTAATGAAAAAAGTCATGCAGTTTCGGCGTAGAAAAATAACCAAACAGGTGAGATCGACAAAAAAGCGAGGGGGGGCGGGATTTCGACTTGAAAGTAGTTAGTTTTAGTTAGTTCGACCAAAGTTTTAAATCGCTGATTTTGTCCCCGTAAACGAGGGGTGGACCGGATTCACCTCAACACTCAGCATACTGCGGTGTGAGATTATTGTGAGCAAAAGATAATGGATCGGATGCCCTTCCTGACGTCAATCCTACACCAGTTATCGGCGGTGGGCCCTACCTTTGGAACTGGGCCCACCAGACAAGGCAGCATGTGCTGCCTTGGATGGCCGCCATTAGCTTCCAGAGCTGACGCCCTTGTAGCTAGATCTTATTTTCTGCTACAAGTGTAACAGCTACCCTCCTCTCAGATTTCCTTACAAACCCGATGGGGGTGTCGGTTTAGCCGCGACGACTCGGCCCTGGGGACAGGTAGTACTGGTTACCAGGATACCAGTAGCAGGCCTCAAGGAAACCTGACCGCACATAACATCCATACCAAAATTTGATTTTGATGATTTTGATACCCTAAACAGTGTACACGCGTACATCGCCTGATCTCAAAAAACGACCCTAATTACGCGCTTTTGTACACAAGCATGATATCCACCTTGGAATACAAGTGGCCCCCCCGGGCAGTGGACTCATCTGCCATGTGCTTAGTAGAACACTTCCTATAGTGGTCACTCCATAGTTACACCAGTAATGACTACCTTGCCCATACTCCACTCTAAAATAAGAATCTGGCTGTGTACTTTCTGACAAAACCTGGAGCTCATTCAAGGGTTTAGGGCAAAAAGGCCCCATCTGCAATAGCTGCCAGGTGTTAGATTTGGCAGGTATAACATTTAATAACAACACAACTGACAAATGGCAGCTATTGCCGATGGGGCCTTCTTGCAGTAAACCCTTGATATTTAAATATTTATTGACAATATTAAAAGGAAAGAACAGAATGATTGAAGTCTTCCAACAGAAACAATATTTGAGTGTTCACTGAATTGAAATGTTTGATTATTTCTACAGAAAAACCCCATTTCCTGGTTCGATTTAGTGATACCATGGCAACCGTCGGTGAGCCGCTCAGATTGGACTGTCGATTAGATGGCATTCCAGAACCAGATATCATATGGTACAAGGATGACCAGCCATTACAGCCAGGAGAAGGGGTAAGTGTTCATTACTATAGTTATAAATCCCTAGCTGTGTAGTTAACCTTTTCAACCTTAGTATGTAGTTCTGTATAAGTCAGCCACTTTTGAGATGGCTTCCCAAGTGACCTGCTGTCACTAAGAAGCCATCTCAAAACCACTGACCTAAGACTAGGCTTGTTTGGACTCATTTGAATGCACTTCTCGTGCTGATATTGATTATTGCCATGAAAATGCATAATATTGAAATTTTTGAACAAAATTGGAAAAACTTATGTCTGAGTGAATGTGTTCAACTGCAAGGTTCAAAGATGGTGAGATATCTGTACTTCTAAAAATGTGAATTGTGTGTTTGTTGTGCTGTGATGTATTAATCTGAAAAGGTTAGAGGGGAGGCATCAATGCAAGGTCTGTAGTTACCTTTATGAAGTGACCCCTGGGGTCAAAGGTCATTCAGGGGACCATGTAGTGGTTATCCCACATGAAGAGCAGGTATTCCATTGGTGTATAATTAAAGAGATAGAAAGCAATGCTGTGTGGCCAGTGGCAGCACTGTGTTAAGGCAATATTAACATATTTTAAATAGCACACAACTTCAGTTTTTTTCTTGATGTGGAGTTTTGCTGATGTTGGATTTGTTTAAGAATGAGAATAAAGGTATAATTTTGGAAACTGGTATATTATTTTAAATGGAAGAACAAGGCCAGGGGCCTCATTCTTCCATGCAAAAATAATGGTATCACCAGTTTCAATTTGTCGTAAAGGGAGTACCGGTTCCCAAAATCATACCTTTATTCTTAAACAGATTTATGATACAAGGTAATCTTTAACTTAATTCTGTGATCCTTATGGCTTAAATACAACAAGAAAGGACTGCCACCACCCAGTGAGAAAAGTTAGGAATCTGTTGTCATACTGTGGTGTGCATATAATTTGAATACATGACACAAACACTATATAACTTTCCTTTGTGAAACCTAGGTCAGTATTTACTTTTTATACATTTTTATGAAGCTTTATAATTCTTGGGCAGTGCTACAAGAGAGGTCATCACACAATTGAGTCAAAGGTCATCAAGGGGTCACTTCAGGTCATTGCTTAAATATACACAGAGTGGTGGTGCTTTTACAGAAAATGATGCATTTTCAATGAGGTTCCTCAGAATAATCCTTGACATGGAGGAGGGGTCATGTAGAATAACTATAGACTTGAGACTGAAGGTCATTTTAGAGTCAATGGGGTCACAGAAGCATACTAACACATCCCAATATGGTGATTGTGAAAGCCAAGAACCAAGAAATATGAGTTTCAAATGATTCTAGAAATTATTAAAATATATAATTATTTTTTTAAAATAATCTTAAAGCCGAACTGGCACATTTTCAGAAAATATTAAATTTCTTCAATTTGCCCGCAAATGATAGTCTAGGTCATTGGAAGAATAGGGATATATTTTACACATAAAAATAACTTACTCAAAAACATATAGGGACATTAATAATAAGCTAAAGACATCCAGGTTATTTGTAGGCTAATTTTTAAATTGGGTTGCAACTTTATTCAACAAATGTGTCTATTACATGAATATCATAGACTCATACTCATAGATATTTAAACCACAAAGGTCACAGACCGGTCAAACAAGGTGCATGCTGTGGAAATCAACTCTGGCAAGTGTTTCCTTGTGTTAAACGCCATTTCCGTCGTCTGAGGAATTAATGTGGCCGGCGACATTAATTATAAGATCGTTCTGTTTACCCATAAGGATGCTGATTTGGTCTTAATCATTTCAGGTGAGGTCTAATGTAAAATGCTTTACAACCATGCAAAAATATCGATTTTGAAAAATCTTGAGGGTGCACTATTTTCAAATGTGCCAGTGTCTCTTTAATATCAAGAAATTACAAACATTACAAGACAAGAAGACAGTCAAATCTTAATGATTCCATCAGGTAGCCCTAGAAGAGAACGCATATGTTAACCATGTGCTGATCAGCATTTGTAGTAATTAAAAGTTAATAGAAATACTTGATTAATCTATTGAATGGGTAGTTGCCATGGTGATCATGTACTATACTACTGGTTGATCTTTTATAGTAAATAATTAACACAATGTGGTTTGTATCTCATGTGCTGAACCTTATACTCAATGTTATTCCAGAATTGATTTGTGGTGTTTTTTTCTTGTATGTATATTTTATGTGAAGGTAAGGACATGGACAATTGAATAGTATGTATCGGTATTGAGATATGAGTATTAGTACTTCTCATTAAAGGTGGTAAAGGTTTTTGTGGGTTGCCAACATACCTGGCAGGACCACTTAGCAATTTGCTGTGCATGTATATGTATGTGTGGATATGTGAGTGTGTGTGTGTCACTAAAATGTTAAAGGCTGATTCAGAGATTTTCCGATGAGGGCGCACTCATTTTTCAAATAAATCATGTTTTTTACATATACATAATGCTTGTCCATATACTAATCACTGTGTGAAATAACTAAGCCAAAAACGAAGCCCGTCATATAGAAAATCACAACTTTGTTATAAAATTCCGGATCCGGAATTTTTGTTATACACGGTATCCTATGGCACTGTTATACTGTGCATAAATGTTTACTGCATGAAAACTTTGAAATTAAGCATTTCAGGTGACTATCTTTAGTTCTAGATGACTATTTTTAATTACTACACAAACAATTATATATTTCAAAATCTCTGAGTCAGCCTTTAAGTTTTTAAAAATTCACCTCAATTGAAAAGGTGAAGTTCAATTGGAACGAAACTCATGTCATAGGTGCAACCTGGGATCCCTCATATATTGATGAGGTCAAAGGTCACATGCCAAGGTCTAAGGTCGTGTTAATTGAGAATTGAATTGAAATTAAAATTTCCGCTCTTATTCTTCTCTCAGAGGTACTTCAAATACAAATGTAAGGAATTGTCCCAGATGCAAAATAGGATGGAGTGCCTCTAATAAGTTAAAAAAACTCATTTCTATAGAGAGAACTTTTTTACAAATTTTGGTTCAGAAATCATAGGTATCTTACCAGAAATAACATTCTATTACCTCTACCTTGCCCATTATTCATTATTATGCCCATTGTTAGTGTAAAGCCCATTATTTCGCAATAATGGGTCGCGTTATGCCCTAATGCATGATGCAAAGTGCACATTCTTTTTGGGGCATGTCATCACCACTATAGGCGCTCACACTAACATTTACACAGAGACGACAGGGCGTGCGCTGTAAAGACGTAAACAACTTATACGTTTTTAGCAAGAAATTGCCAGTTTTTTAGCTGTTATTTGATTTTATTTGGGTAATAGAATAGAAATACAGGGTGAAATGGCCATGTTTTTGGAAAATAATGTGTCCTCAGCAGTAAAAACATTTGAATAATGGGTCTCAGCTTCGCCTCACCCATTATTCATGTTTTTACTTGCCTCGGACACATTATTCTTGGATAAACATGAACAACTTAACATTTATTTCTTAATTATGGGCCCATTTCCATAGGTACCTAATGCTCGCAGATAAAAAATTCAAAAAAATGATTTATAAAGCTGAATTGGTGAAAAAATTACCTATTCTTAATATGTATTTTCACCATGCTACTTTATCATTATAGTGAAAGGGTGAAAATGTGAGCTATATCAGTGAACATAATTTTGTACTGTATGAAGTCTTTCAAATAGCAACGGAATATGTTGTTGTCATAATAGTGCACTTTTAAGCATATCTTCTGTTGCGGGTTGGGGATATGATGTCTCTGTTGATTAATTTGTATCTCAATTCATATCTATAAATTGATTCACTTAGGTGGATTTCCTGTTTGAGGGCGAGGACATGGTGTCTTTACTGATTGATAAGTGTGTACCTGAAGATGATGGGGAATATACCCTGACGGCAATTAACATGGCGGGAGAGGAAACCAACATAGCCAGAGTGATTGTTGTTGGTAAGTGAGAAAATAAAATAAAATTTCAGAGATGGGGGGGGGGGGTTCCCAGGAGAATACAACACACTCAACAGGTGTTTTTATCAGTGATATAACTTCTTAAATTTTGAGAAGGCCATGGTTCATATCTTGAACATACCAGGGTTTCTTTTTCTTTTGCATTTAGTTTTATTGGTGCATGTGGCATAACTGTAAAAGTCTGCATGTTGCTGCTGCATCTGTTTATCTTGCTCTCAGTCTGTTTTTTTGTCTGTCTGTCTGTCTGTCTGTCTGTCTCAGTGGCATACTGACCTGGGGGGAGGGGGGGGGGGGCTGGGGAGGAAAGTTTCTCCCAGCCTGTGGCTCAAAATAGCAGGAAGACATGGACCAAAATATGGATTGCCATCCCTCTTCGGGAATTTTGACTAATTTGATCCTAAATTTGTTGCAAAATTGAAGTGAATTCATCATTTTTCGTGCGCTACGCGTGCATTTCATCAAGATCAAAATTAATTAGAGCAAATCACCGGGAGGACTTACAAATTTTCCCCCTCTGGTGGGACGCGTGGACGACTTGGGAATTTTGCCCCCTCTGGATCAACTACCTAGGTACACCACTGGTCTGTCTTTCTCTCTGTTTCTCTATCTATCAATTCTTTGCAAAGACTTCTTCTACAGCCTTAGATGGATTTAGATGGTTGTTGACCTTGGCTGGGAGATGATCCTGGGGTTATATGGGGTGTTACAGGGGTGTAGGGTTAGAAGTCGTCTAGGGTCATTTGAAATTGTGTACAGGAATGTATGGATATTCACCAAAGTTGCTCAGAAGATTCTTGAGGCATGGGATTCGGGCATAAGAGGTCAAAAGTCATCTGAGGTCATTTAAAGAGACACGAGGAGATTTCCAGAAAGTGCACCCCATTTTTTGTCGAAACTGGGATTTTTACATATCAAGTTTAGAATGCTTACCAATATATTGAATCATGCATGAAGTGAATAAGCTGGAAACAGCGTCTTTTTCGTAATAAAAAGATGATTTAGTACTTTCTGTCATGCACGACAGAAAATCAGGGTGAGAAGCACACCTATTAGGACAGCAGGGAATTCAAAACATATAGTTTGTTTGTCCAATTTGAAACCTTCTTGGTAGGTGGCCTACAACCATTCAAGTGCAAATTTAGAGAAATTTGTATCTTCAGAAAATCTCCTTGTGCCCCTTTAAAGTTATGTAAACTGCCATTTTCATGCTAGCAATAATCTATGACATCTCACATCAAAGTGTACAACTTGTGTACTTGAAAACAAGCTTTCCAATGATACCTTACTTTTGAATATTTATACATTTTGAAATATAATGGAAAATGTAAAAATTCATATTTTCTTTATTTTGTAAGATAGTTTGGTCATTATCTCAGAACAAGCTTGTCCCCAAAGATGAACAGTTCAATGTGATATGTTTTATTGTGTACTCAGATATAGACAAATTTAAAAAAAAAATATATAAAAAAAAATGAAGTAGTTTTTATTTGTATTTGATATGTGTAAGTAAAGATTGTTCTTTAACATTAAACAATACAGGAAAACATACCTTTTATCCTATTTTTGGCTGTATTCTGTGAAAGAATCTTTTCACATGTTTTCTTAGGTAGGATTATCTGCTACTATAAAAGTGGTAATTTTCGCACATGTAATTTTTTGCGCTTTTGCAATTTTTAACATTTTCACTTGTTTTTAAATTCGTTTTTTTCAGCTACCCTACATAGACTTACACACAAAATAAATATTTTGCGTCAGTTCTTAATTTCGCGCTTGCTCAGAAGTGTGCAAAAAGCACGAAAATTAATGTAGCACAAATATTTCCACTTTTACGGTATGGTGTCCTGGATAGATTTTGTTGAAAATTCAAAAATATCTGAGTAATGGTGACAGAAACATGAATGGCAATTTCAATTTTTTTCCAAAAATGCTTTTTGAGATATTTCAAATTCATTTGCCACTGTGCAAAATGGACAAAGATGGACAGAATGTTTAAAACCTATATTTTGTAATATTTTACATTGTATATTATCTATAAGATTGGTTTCAAATGCATTGTACTTGATTTTTTTGTTGGTGCTGCCAGGAAAAAAATAAGTGTTTAAGTAATTTTAGTACTGTCAAAAATTGAATTATTTTGTAATAGAATATTAGCATCCCAATCTTAATAATTATTTCTAGAAAGAATTACACCTTCAATCTTAACAAAGTAATAAGGTTTCAAATGAAATTTCAAATTGATGTATTTCTATTTTGTTATAGGTGTTTTTATTTTTCTAAAAAAATAAAATTAAAAAGTAACTTTGCTCATAAACTAAGCACTTTATTATAATCTAACGAAAGAATTGAGGTACTTTTGTTAAAAACTCCTGAAGTTTGGATATAAATAGAAGTGCCCTTCAAAATAAAATACAATGATAAATTACCTCTTAGAACTCGATAAAAGGATTGAAAATTCCAATTTTTATTCCAACATTTTAATTTTACAAATATTTTGTATAATTAGTTCCCAATAGGCCATTTTTGAGTTGCCTACCTGACGGCAGGAAGACACATAGGGATCACTTTGTCCACTGTTGTTGTAGTCTGTTGATGTAGTTTGTTGTTGTTGTCTGTTGTTGTTGTGAAAAAGGACGGTTAACATTTGCCTGTAATATCCGCATACTTCAATGGATTTAAACCAGACTTGAGTCATAGGTGCAAAGTGGGATCTCATATATGTTGATGAGGTCAACGGTCACATACCAAGGTGAAAGGTCATGTGAGGTCAAGTTGCAAAATTGACCTGAATTGAAACGTTCAAGTTAAATTGGAACCAAACTTGGTTTATGGATATTACACGCAAACCCTCGTTTGTGTATGAGTTCAAAGGTCACATATCAAGGTCAAAGCCTATCATTCACAAACCGATGACAGGCGACACTAGCGGTCAGAGAACCGCAATATTTTATTAATTTTATTATCTGGATCCGACAATTAAAACTAAAAAGCACTCTAGTTTCATAATAAAAATATATATGCCTTATCCCTTTGAGTAGTTTGTTAATTAAGTGATAAGCAATCTCCCAATGTTCCTTTAAAGGTGCAACGAGTGATTTCACGTAACAGGTGTCCCTAAAAAAATTCTTATTTTTGCACTAATATAAAGCTTTCTATCAAAAATATCCTCATGTGAGAGGATTAAGTTGAGAATTGTGAAATTTCTAATTTACTATAGGAGCAACTATATTCAGCTATGTTTATATTGAAATTAAGCAAATCAAAATCGCTTATTGTTTTCAATTTCAAGGCATTTCTGTAGCCAAATACAAGGTAAGTAAACTATTGGGGGTCATATCTATATGAAATTACAACACATGACACAATGTATGGATGCCCCAAAATCTCTCGATGCACCTTTAATATGAATATACACTCAAATCTAATGACAGTTTGTTGTAAATGCAGGAATGCAAGAAGGTTGTAAGTGCAATAGCTGCCATGTGATACATCTTTGTGCTGCCATGTATTAGGATTACTCTCAATTAATTTTTCCTTGAGTCAGTGGCTCTTGAAATAATTCTCCAGGCAACTGCGATAGGTGAACCATTTCAAGAGCCACTGACCAAAGACTTGGCATAATAGTATGTTTGATGGGAATTTCTGACAAATGGCAGCTATTGCACTTAACTTATTCTGTAGAACACATCGGTCAATGCCCCCAAGTGAATAAACCTAAAAATAGCAATCTTTATTGGTTCCTCTTTTGTCACTACTGTTCAGATTTTCCCTTCAAAATGTTGATTTCCTTTACAGTTGCAGTTCTTCTAACTGCTCACAATCAATAATTGTCCTTTGTGCAATATTAAGCCTGGAGTACATAAAGCCAGTACTTCTGGCAATATTTTGCTTCCTTTAATGGTCATGTTTGTGTCTCACACAAATATTTATTGTGATTTTTTTAAACAAGATTGTAAACTTGGAAGTTCACAGAGAAAAAAATGTGCCTTTCAAATAAAAGCTTCCAAAAATTAAAATCTTGTTTGAGTTAGACCAAAGTTTTAAATCCGGTTTTGTCCCCGCTAACGGGGGTGGCCGGATTCACCTCACACTCAGCAATACTGCTGTGTGAGGATTTGTTGGAGCAAAAGATAATTGACCGGATGCCCTTCCTGACTCCAATCCACAGTTTTCGGCGGTGGGCCTAGCCTTTGGGCAACCATGCCTACCATGCAAGGCAGAATGTGCTGGATGGCCACCATTAACTCTCCAGAGCTGATGCCCTTGTAGGTAGATCTTCTTTTTCATTCTACCAGGGTAACCAGCTACCCTCATCTGATTTCCTTAGAAACCCGATGGGGTGACGGTTTAGCCGCCGTCAACTCGGCCCTGGGACAGGTAGTACTGGTTACCAGGATACCAGTAGCAGGCCCTCATAGGAAACCTGACCTGATCTGATCTTTTCAAACTTTCTATTATTCTGAAAATTTGTTTTGCTCTAGGTAAACTGTAGAAACAAGCAATGTGAAAGTATTTTGGAAGGAGTTTTGTTAGCTTTTCCATTAAATGACATGGCACTTGTGATAATGGTTATAATACTTAAAGGTGCAACAAGCGATTTCACATATCAGGTGTCCCCAAAAAAATTGAAAGTACTGATTTTGCCCTGATGTAAAGCTTTCCATCAAAAAATATCCCGATCTTAAAGTATTAAGCTGAGAAATGTTTCTTTGGTACAAAAATTATGAAATTTCTAATTTTGTATAGGAGCAAATACAAAATTTGGCCTATGTTTTATATTGAAATATAAACAAATCAAAATCACCCTTTTTCCTCTCTTTTAAGACATTCCTGTAGCCAAATACAAGGTAAGAGATCTATTGAGTGTCTAATCTATATTAAATTACTATTATGACACAATATCTGAGTGCCTCAAAATCTCTTGTTGCACCTTTAAAGTGGCTTTCTTGTATGACGTCATTTTGTTAATAAGTGATAAAGGCTTGTATCAAATCCAATTCAGCACACATTTGTACTAATCTAGTAAAACAATCAGTGTATTCTGAGAAGACACACCCATTAATTAGCCCATGGAATAAATTAAAAATAGAAACACTTAGGGTATTACTAAAAAGGAAAAAACCATATTGTTTTACTTCAATTCTGCACAGAGCCAGAAGACAACGCATTAAAAACAGAGAGTTACCATCAAACGAGATGAAAAAGTTGAGGACGATTATGAGATTCTAGCTGAACTGGGAAGGTAAGTTTATCTATCCTACTCTGAAACAGTGGCGTAGCCAGGTGGGGGCAGAGTGCCCCCTCTGAAATTTTTTTTGAGGGGAAATCAGGAAATTAAACACAGATATTTATGTTAAATCAGCCCTTTTTTGGATTCTTTTGCCCTGCGACCGGGAAATTTTTGCTTGTGATTGGGAAATTTTTGCACCTACCGGGAAATTGCCCCCTTGGAACCACCGGGCTGGCCACGCGCCTGCTCTGAAATATGAATAGAATGTGATAGAATATTTTTCCAATTATGGACAAATTATTTTGTTGTTGTTGTTGTTGTTGTTATTGTTGGAGTTAAGAGTGAAAGAAAGTTAGAGAAGTATAAGCTAAATTGGACCTGAAAGCACACTCAATTTTCCTGTGCTTTAAGGTTTTCAGCATATTGGATTAGGCGGCCAACAAAAATGACACAGCTTTACATCTAAAAAAACTCTTCAAAACTATTATTTTTTACCCCAAAATTGTGTTAGACTTCTAAAGAAAAAGAATCAGCAGAGTAAAAAGCCAGTTCAGTGATGCCACAGATATCAATATAGAAATGGTTATTTCACTTTTAATATTTTCACCTGGTTTAAGAAATTATGTTCCAAATAAGGTAAAAAATATAAGTTCAGTATGAGGTGCATTATTGAGCATAGAATCCAACATAAACCAAATTTAAAGAAAATTAGATCCTTCCTTGCATTTCACATGAAACAATAGATAAACTACCTTACTTTTTTCTATTTTTTTAGCTATAAATGTCAACAATCACCAAAAATCATGGAGAAGATTAACAATTTAGTAAAAATGTGCATAAAATTTGCTACAAAATGAGATCTTATTATACATTGTTTTCTAGCCTGTTGTCTGTCATATATAATCAATGGGATTCTTTTTGTACAATTAGATAAACAAGAATTCTGTTGCTCTAATGAGTTTCACACCAAGCAAAAACATATTTTCTTTACCTTAATTTTCCTTAAGTTTGTTTATTTAATACATATTTTTTGTTGTTAATGTTGCATCGAGCTTGTGTCACTCTAAAGGCAGTAGCATATTATGCATTACGCAGAGCATCATGACTGCATATTTTTTTTCATCTGTATTTTACAGAAGGTGTGAATTTATCCACATAACAATCCCCATGGATATCTTTTGTCTCAAGCTCATTCATATAATCTAAAAATGCTGTTAAAATATACTGTAGATCTGAAAAGTCTATTATTGTCTTAAATAAAAGTCTTATTGATTGAATAGATATTGGTGTACAGAAAATACATTTTAGTATTGGTTTGAGACTGCATTGTGAATATACGCACAAAACAATGTTGCAAATGAATGCCCATTTCTGATTGATGATAAGTGTATACTTACTATGACACAATCAATTTGCCTTTATTTTACCCTATTGTATACCATGCTGTTTATCAATTTGACTGTTTCCTGGCACATCGATCCCAAATTTGAATAAAATTTGCGTGCCTTGAATTTGAAATCCTAACAAGTTTACACGCTACTTGTCAAATTGAATTATTTGCATTTTAATCTGAGCATACCTCTGCAGTGGGAGAAGGAGGCACCATTAGTTCTAATTAAACAAGCATGGCTTAACTCAGGATTTCTAAACAAGTGTTAACAGAAAAGCAAGGGAAGTGTTCTCTACCTCTTGCATATGTCAAAGCTTAAAGGCTGACTTGAAGATTTCCTGATGAGGACGCACTCAATTTTCAAACAAATCATGTTTTTTGCATACACTTAATGCTTGTCCATATACTAATCACTGTGTGAAATAACTAGGCTCAAATCGAAGTCCTTCATATAGAAAATCACAACTTTGTTAAAAAATTCCAGATCCAGAATTTTTGTTATACACGGTATCATATGGCGCTGTTTACTGTACATACATGTTTACTAGCTTTTACTGCATAAATTGGAAAAGCCAATTCATCTCTAACTTTGAAATGAAGCATTTTAGGTATTATTTTAGCTCTAGATGACTATTTTTAATTACTACACAAAAATTATATTTCAAAATCTCTGATTCCGCCTTTAAATGTACATAAGAAATTTCAGCACACCATTTTCTCCAAATTTGAAAATTGTTATCCAAAATGCTCATTTTGAATGTTTCACTTGGAATTGCATTGATAATATTATGAGCAATAGAACCTATAGCCAGGATTTATTTCTTTGAGAAGGTGCAACTTTTTAAAAAAGTATATTTTTTCCAGTGCAGTTGTTGCTCACTGCCATACATTTGTTTCACCATCACTTATATATAAAATAATTTTCTTTCATGACCCATTTCATAAAAGAAGAAGATATCATCAGTCCTAAAAAGATTGTCAAGCTCACAAGCACATCCAATCCAAAAGTTCTTTACACAACAAATTGAAACACTTATGTTGGGTTAGAAAACATCATCTTTCAAACACTGCATTATGTAAAATTCACATAATTTGTTTTGAATACATTATTTTCAACTATCTAAATAAAAATTAAAAAATGTCCATGTTTAATTTCTTGCAGTTTTTAAACTAATCACTCATCAATGTGTTTAGTTTCGGAATTAACAGTAAAAGTGTAGGAAGGCTTAAGGGCAGTGTGAACCTTGAGTTTCCGAGTATCTATTTTGGTTTGTAACTTTGCAAATATTTGATTATTGTATGTAAAAGTATACATTTCTAGAAAGAAAATTGGACGATGAACCCGATGATGGCATCAGATTAATGTAAAACTTTCCGTATTTTGAGAAAAATACTAAAAAAACATGATTTTGCCCCAAAATTTTCAGACAGCATAACAAAAACAATTTGAATTTTCATGATTTCTTATGTTATTTTTTAGAAACAAGACAAATTTGTCTAGGGACGGTTTTGTCATTTTCTTAAAATAGAGCTTACTTTTCGAAATATAAGGAAAAATGTCTAAAAGTGTGATTTTTACCTTTTCCAAATTTTGAGTATATATTGGAGAATATCTTTAGTTAGAAATCGAAAAATGAAAAATTGAGAAAACCGTCCCTTTAAAAGAAGACCGACTGCTATCGTAGGAAAGTTAAACCTTACCTTTTACTTCGGTATTTTTGGAGTTATCTTGTCTGAAAATTTGCCAAATTTTGCGAAAATTGAACATTGAGAAAATCCGTGTTTTAGTAAAAAAGGGACTTTTCACGCCATTTCAAGCTGTCTCTTTCTCAAATAACTTTATCTTTGAACTTCAAAATTGACTGTTGTGCAAGTGATGGAAATACATCTTTATGCACTATTGAATCAAACATCCTTTGTCCCTAACTCCAGAAATAAGAAGAAATTGAAATTTCATCTGGTCTAAATTAGCGCTTTGTTTACATTTTCAAATTTTTTTTCCAAGATGCGTTCACGCAAAAGTACATTAAAACACGCGCACCCTTCATTACGCAGTAAAAATTCTCCACACGACGCGATGCTGCGCCTTGCGACTGATGG